>DWJK01000163.1:0-26969 GCA_018248815.1 Croniades pieria auraria
GTATGGATCAGTGCCCGGTGTATGGCAATAGGCTCACCACTTATTCCATGGGACTTAAACGTAACTGGTTAAACGTGGGACTATACTACACTCCACTGCCTACCCCTTCGGGGATTACAGGCGTGATGTTAGGTTTTTTTGAAACAATAAAGTAATCACGATAGGGTTGTGGATGGAATTGCACATGGGGCAAACGGCGTCCAGGTTTTTCCCGACACATACTGCTCTTTTCTCTTAAAATTTTCCAAAACCATTTTGCATATGTACATGTTTCTTAATTTCGCTGATACAGCGTTGAATATAACCCAAAGTCTTGGAAGCTAATTAAAAAAGAGTTTTAAAAAAAGAAGTTTAAAAAAGAGTTTTACAAATTTTATTTTCTACCTACTTACCTAAATGATTACATAATATCTAGCTGCAAAAATCAAAAGCTTTCGTATAAACTCGCATCATCTATTTTATCCGCTAGAAATAAAAAATTTAAGTCAAAAGCTGTACAATGAATTTTTCAACAAAAAGGCTTTATACACATTTTTTATTCGAACTCAGTCTTTTTTACTGAGTGCTTACGTCTTAAAAAAACTCTGCCCAAGCTTCACTTTTCAGGCTCAATTTCGTAGTTCTAGGATCTGCGAACAGTCAGTAAGACTTTTTTATTTTTTATGTATAGGTTAAGTGAAATATATCTAGGTTTACAATAGGCTCACCGCCTGTACCCTGCTGGGACGTTAACGTAACTGGTGAAACGTAGGAGCGTAGTACACTCGTCTGCTTTCTTCTTCAGGGATTACAGACTTGAATTTACGTGATGTTACAACACTTTTTTAAAATGAAGAGATTCATACATATTATTATAGAAGAAAGGAAACATTTTCGTTAATTCTTCCAATTCTTTCCAACACAACGTTTAATGAGCAGTGACGTCAGTTCGAGTTTCAATACCGTGCTGTTAATTACCTCGTGTATCCCGTATATCTTATCACTTCTATGCGGCTCGCTTCAGTGCAAAGTGCGCATCGCGTGATAGAGCTTCCACAGATTCTTATCACGTACGAGTTGTTGGATCGTAGAATCTATTAGAAGCGTCGCGTCGCCTACAACACGTAATACCCCGATATAAATGAAAAGACGCCATGGCATTTCTCATTACCCGAAGAAAATACAGCGCCCTCCGGAACGCCGATCGTACCTACATTGGTATTTCAATAATTTCACTTCATTCCATATGAGAGAATTGTAGACTCGTCGCTCGTAAATGGACGATAATAATAGCGTTGCAATTGTAATATAGCACGACTCAGTACTTGTAGATAATAGCTTAATTAGTATACATAATTGCATATTGTAAAAAAATATATATAATTTTAACAAATTATGTAACTGTCATGACTTAATAGGTATAAGAAAAATAGTCTCTCTTGATACTCGGTATGTGATGCTTGTTTCCGCAGAGTTACTGATTCATTTATGTGCTAATCTATACGCTTTTATAATACAATTCCAATGATTATTCACCGTTGTCTTGAACAATACCAAGTTGTATGAATTGGAGCAAATAGATGCCGACAGGGAATTTTTTTCCTTGGCATTGTGCAGGAGAAACAACTTACGGAAACAGTTGTAGTGAGTGAGGGTTTAAGGAGGTTGTATATCTATAGCCCTGAGGATGATCACTTGCAGGGCAAAACATGTGCTGGTTCTGGTGCCTTCGTCGACGTGCATACGCGTCCCTCTTGAAAGGGGGGGAGGCGCATGTTGCATGAACCTGTAGAATTGTACACCATAATTCTGGATTGTTGCTAAATAACAATAATAAAATTAGCCTCATTTATTTACAAAGAAATTACGCACGGTAACTACTGAGGCAATTTACTGGTTATATTTTGTCTCTCGTCAAATACGATGCTCACAAAAAAGGCCTTTATCTATCTTCCTTCTTGAAGGTTTTTTCTCGAAACAATAGATACAGGAAATAAAATACGTTGGTCGGCATGTGCGAGATTCGGTAAATGTTTATCTAGTAACGTAACGTAACGCAATTTTACATGCGAATAGATAAGTTATTCTTCGTCATAAATTTCTCCAGGAGTGGTTAGGTGCATTTGGGTCGGACGTGGAGTTGGCCGCGCTGTGAGCAGTCCAATATTCTTAAAGGAAAGAAGCTTAAATGAAAATAAGTTAACATTTTGATCAATTACTGCATTCTTTCTCTTGCTTAAGGTTTTTTATTTCAATGACGAATAGTTTTATCTGATTGGCGGCGTCGAAAAATTTTGCAGTATAATATGTTCTGGGATAAACTGATGATGTTGATGAAGTTTAAATGTTCTTTATTGTCCTATATTAACTAAACCCAATCCAATATTAACTAAATATTTTAATTTATTGTAATATGTATAAATCGAATAGCTATTGCAAAACATGTATGTATTCGATCAGCTTCGATTTCTCTTTACTTTTGACTGTTATATAGAACACCATTTTAGGGGCTTAATGTTTACGGATACTATTGAAACTTCGTTGATTGATATGTATGTGGAGATTTATGTTAAGGCCCTGAATTCTCCAAATATTGAGGTCGCTATTAACGTGTAAAACGCGCCCCGCCTATCTTCATTATGTTCGTCGGTCGCCAATCAAATGTCGTGACCAAATTTTAACTCGGTCCATGTTACTCGTTATTCAATACCTTAATTTGTTTACTATACCGAAGCATTTATTTAGTTGTATTGTCTACAAAATGCTCCAGACGATTCTTCGTCATTTAAAAGTGAGATATCTTTACAGTGTCATTGTGTTAAGGTCATTTTACGAATTGATTATAATATGTTTTCCCTGTTATTTATCTATAATAGAATTACTTCAATTATTAATACATGAATACTGTCTCGTAGTTTGCTGCAAAAAAAATTCGAGCCGTTCCTGTGACTTCACTGATTCTGAAATTGTTAATATTTCATTTGTCGTCATATCGACGGTTTTGGTTTATTTAATTTTATGTCGCCTTAATACAATAGGACAAAGCACGCTTTAAGGTAGTATAAAATTAAAAGACAAATATGTAACTAGTATAGAATGGTAATTAGTATAGATTCATTGGGGATACGTTCCAAGGTTCCAAAAAAACCAATATGTGTGTTGAAATAAAGGGAATTTATTGATAAATTAGCAATTAAAATCAATCTTTATTGTCAATTTTAGGCAAAGATTTAAAGAATTTGGTAATTTTTTCTTGAATCGACACTTTTAAAACATGTTTAAATTGAGATTGATGTTCAGACGTAGCACTAAAAATTTGCCTTTTAAAAATAAGGCTCCATTCCATAGATGGATAAATTTTCATAAAATAATCACAGAGTTCATTAGCCATTCTTAAGCCTTCACTCAAGTTTTTTAAATTCAAAGTCATGTTATCACTGCTCGTTGATGTTTCTTCTTCAGTCGCAAAATTTCGCGACTGAAGAAGAAACATGGCGGCGACAATTGATAATTACTTTTAGACTAGTCGTAGTAGTTTTAGACTAGTAGTAGCGTTTGCTTTAGTTTGATATTAGTCCATTCGTTTACATCCTTTATAAAAACCGCCTCGGCACGTGCGCGCAGTACTCAAAGGATCCCGACGCGTTAATAAAAGACGTCGAATCTTTTTGTGTTTACCGATTGCATCCGCGAATAAAAGATTTTAGCCGCGAATACAGGAACTGGGTTGCACTTTTTTCACCCGCGAATATTGAAAACGCGATTAAGTAAACCGTGAATAAGGAGCTTTTACTGTATTTATATAGTGTGGATGAAGTATCTAAAATGTATTTATTGTCACACCAGGTCCTTTAAGAGATAGGTAGGGACCATCGAGCGCCAAACATCCAAATAGAAACACGCTAAAAATCAGCGCTATGGTTGGTCACGATCAAGGCAATAACACTGATCGTGTACCTGCTCCTACATATTTTAGCACTTCCTAACACAGAAATCTCCGTATACATCCTATCTGTTTTTGTTAGTTATATGTATTAGATAAGTTAATTTTTTTGTGTTCGTTTCAAATTAAAATATATATTTATTTGCTGTCCGTATGTGCTACAGTATCTAACACAAAAAGATTTTTTTTGAATTAACTAACCTGTTTCCCTTTTCGCACTTCTCATCATACATACACGCCAGCTTCGGAGACTACTAACTCCCCATTACCAGATAGTAGCCAGTCTTGGTCACCTTCGGTACCTTGCTTAACGATTTTATTCATTTTCATTTTATAATTTGTACCCCAACTTCATTTTATAATTTGTGCCCGCAAGAATCGGTGTGGTCAAATACATTGAAGACAATAAATTGCATAACGCCTGAGGCGACCGGTTAAGACGAATAAATTATCTGATGTAAGAAGACGAAGCAATGTAAAAATAACTTAAAATCAATAGCATGTAAGGTCAGGCGAAGCAACCGCGGTATATTATTTGCCATGTATATCTTATTTAAAAATAATTTCGGTGAAAAATAAATTATTTTTAATTAATTTAACAGCACACTTTTATTAAGTTAAGAATATGTGACATTTTGGGACTATAATCACTATTGTTTTACGCAAGTATATTAATAAGTGCAATAATTATAATAGAATAAAAAATAAACGGAATTTGAAAAAACGGAACGGAGAACGGAAACGGAACGGAATTTGAAAATTGATATTTTTGTTTCAAATTAGAAGTAGATAAGGAATAATAATTTAAGGAACGTCTTATATGATGCACTTGAGATACAATAATTCTAAAATATGTTACGTCAGGTGTTTGTAAACGTGCTTTATTAGTAAATTTTTTGTGAGTATTTATACACATGATTAAAATATATGTACCGGCTTAACGCATTAGTACTAATATGCAGTCTCCGTCGCGACCTCGTTGCAAGCGGCGGGAGCACATGAGGAAGGACCTCGTACAGATCCGAAACTAGTCTGGTCATCCCGAAAAACGTACGTGAGTTAAGCCGGTGCATATTTAATCATGTGCTTTATTAGAATATTACATTACAATATGTCATCTGTATATTGTGCCTGTATCACCTTTCCTTCATCGCACCACTCGCCGAAGTATGAGGCTCCATCCACAACAATTGAATACGGCGGTACTCCACGGTTCGGCTCGCGCGCTCGTATTCACAGTGGACGTATAAGATGTGGGATAAACTTCCTTCTAAGGTATTTCCGTAACGTTATAATATGAGATTTTTCAAGGAAGGGGTGAAAAGAGTTCTCCTTCAATGCGGCCGCCGCATTGCCAATTCCTCTTGGGTTGCACGTGTCCATAGGCGACGGTGACTACTTACCATGTGGTGATCCGTCTGCCTGTTTGCTAGGTTAAAGGAAATTTCAGTGTTTAAATCACTATAATATTGTTTACTTGGGTTGCCTTCTTTTTCGTAGACAATTTCCTTGCCATTGTCTTGTTTTCACTGTAATATGTGCTACTGTTTTTTCACAATTCATACTTTTTGCCGCAGCACCCTGGTGGAGAGGAGGTGCTGCTGGAGATGGCCGGCCAGGATGCCACCGAGCCTTTCGAGGATGTCAGTCACAGCTCCGATGCCAGGTAACATAATAACCTATGTATTGTGGTAACAAAACCGTTCTATACAAGTATTCTGTATATTTCGTAAAGACAAATGATGTTAGATGCCCTCTAATTGTACTAGCCCGATGGTAACAGGCAACAATTCTAGTAATATATATTGCAACTAAAGATATGAATGTAAGCTGGTAATAAAATCAAATACAATAAATATATTTTATACCAGAGATACACAGTTGGATGTATGGACACACATCGTACAGCCAGTTTACAGTGATTCACCACACAGTTCTATCATGGTTCCATCACGGTAAAACTCTATCATGCAACAACACATACGGGCACCTGGTCCTAAATTTGTAAAGCCTGTGATATAGAAACCAGAACACTGGAAAACTACATATGTAAATGAAAAACCAAATATATTTCTAAATGCATAGTCACATAAGTGATTTTTAAAACAATTTAACTTGTGCTTGTAAGATATTAACTCAAACAGTTGCTGTATTTCAGAGCCCTAATGAAAAAGTACAAGATCGGCGAGCTGGTGGAGGCGGACCGCACGCAGAGCAAGGCTGCCTTCTCGCCGCAGTGGAACAACGACCAGCCGCAGGAGCAGGGCAAGTGCGTAATCGCGTAGACCTCGCCTCCACTACACCATCACTCCGCTATATTCTTTTCCACAGCTCGTCGCACGTCCTAAGACGGTATTCGCTTCACCCGAGTTTCATGACAGTGATATTAAGCATACTATCGTGTAATACCTACTGTGACGGGTAATACCAACTGTGACCTACCCAGTACTTACTACTTTACCTACTTGTAACTAACCGTTTGAACTTCAACACAATGCCGGTGACACTATTTGCCAACTAAACCCATATTGCGCCTGCCAAGATTCTCATTATATTTTTACGTAGCACATAACCCACGAGTAGCTCGCGTGACGCGCGCAGATATGACCTTCCACCCCTTTATCGAGATGTACATCGCTTCTGAATAATAGTGGTTCATCTGATCCAAAACATCCGCTGTATGCAACTTAAAGAATGTTCACGAAACATTACTCTTTACATACGTAGATTAGATTAGCCGGCTCAATTGTTACTAAACATGACAATACTAGTGGCACATACCATGGCCATATACTTGAAACTTAATCATAAAATAATTCTAATTAGTATACATTGAATGTATATATCATATAATTATGCATACATATATTTATATATTTTTCCCTATTAGTGCTTGTTATACAATGATAAAACTAAAGTTTCCTAATGAGACTCAGTCACTCTTTCATTCCTAAGAAGACTTACTCTTTCGGATTCTCACTTTGCTATAGTAAGGGTAAGTCCCTTACTACAGCAAAGTGATATCATTAATGCGGTTCTATTTCGATAAATCTATGCAATCTCTCTGGTCATCTCAACAGTCTGTGATATTAAAATAAATTACTAGCACAGAATTTTACTGATGAAATGCACATGTGACGTAATTTTGTCATATATATTTATATGTGAATTGTTTATGCAGTAAAGCCGACGTTACGTATATCTTTTTATATCTATTTAAATATATTTTGTGATAATTCCATTGTGTACATTCTTTATCATTTCTTATTATACACGCAGAAATTAACCAGGTATTTCGCTACGATGACGTAACAGCGAGGTACGCACTTCAAAAAAAGAATTTGTGAAATTGATCATATTTTTATATTTATTTTAATAGGAAAACATCTCATGCGCACATGTAACAGTAGCTAAATTGCTGTGTCGTACAGTAGGTAATGGTAGGCGAAATCAGAAAGGAAACACGTAAGGGAGAATTCAGATGGGGAATAGCAGAGGAAGGACATTGCACGCAAGTGCCAAGTTGATTTCTGCGTGTTGTACTTTAGTGTAGATAAACGCGGGTACATATTCAGTTTACTATTGACACACGATTGGCTGATCTTGGTACCGACACCAGCACATGGCTCTGTGTATTGAGTAAAATCACTTCGTCATCACGTATTTAGACTAACATTCTTTTACCGCCAACTGTGATTACTTCGTAGATCTGATCCCAATGTGTTTTCGATATAAGTATCTGCTAGTCGTTCGACATCTAAATTTTAATCGATTGAGTGAAATGCAATATACCTAAATTACATGTAGACAAATCTCAATCTTATCTTGATTTTATTATTCCATAACTATGACGTGTGCCGGCACGACATTCTGAGAGGTCTCACGAATACTGTAATATATGGTTGCTCGAATTGTAATTAAGTACTTAATGTTATATTTTTATATTTACAAACGTTGCGTACTAAAGGATCTCGTTTTTTGATTTGTTTCTAACAATCACAAATCTGGGTATTACGGTCGTATGCCTATGGCTTGTTAGAATAGATTGTAAACTATTGTTGCATAATAGTACTGTTAAAAGCTGGGCTGTAATATTTTATTTAGCTGTAGATCATAGATTTTTTTTTTCATTTATAGCGCTTACGATCTTTAGTAAATATGTTAATATATATTTATTCCTAGATTGTCAAATGTATTGTTGTATCCAATGTCAAATAAAGTACATATAACAAACATACGCTTGTTATTTTGTATAAAAACACCTTTTATTTTGAATCGGTTTTCATTCATTTACCAGACCCATGTGCTTTTGTTTGATTTCTTTTTGTTTATTTTTATTAAACATTTTTGGTCCGAAATATCTATTGTCATAAACAAAAATTATTAACAGACTGAAAGTTGTTCAGCCAAGAATATTTTTTCCATCTATACATTTTGTAAATGTACATAGCTACCCATATAATTTGTAGAACATTTTACGAACGCTATATTTGCCAGGGTTTGTCTAGTGTAGTTTGTTGTTGGAAACGGGACGTTGGAAGCAATGTTGCCATTAAACTTTGTATTATTTCAACATTTTCAACACTGGTAGGTACTAACACTATTTTGTACCTGTACATAAAAGTAAAGAACAGGTTAGGAAAAAAAAAATAATAAGATAGGAGTAACAAATGAAGGATAAGATATTATTTAGTTACACAATTTTTTTGTATTTAAATATGATTAATGTGTATACGACGGAGACATAACATACGTCTATTGATTATAAAATTGGCGGCAGTTCGTGGAGTTCATGGATCGCACCGCTGCTGCTGGGTATTGCCGCCACCGTGCTGTACCGCTACCTGTTTGCGTAGCGCGCCTCACCACCCACACCGCTGCGTGAAACGTAACTGTGACCACAGGCGTGTTACAACAAGAACGAGTAGCCAAAGAGAGTGGTTACATTCCAATCAGTCGAACGTTCATATTGACCAGTTTCTAGTGAATCGCTAAGCTATTTAATGCCCTATCGATGCTTAGTCTGTCGTGCATCTCCAATAATCATTACTTATATTGCAAATTTCACAGGATGCGTTTCACTCCCAAAGCATATAAATAAGCCCCAATAAATAAAAAAGCTTAACTGGCATCTAATGTAAATATTTTCCACTGGTTCATATTTTGATGATACTCGTATGTAGGTATGTATGTATTTGTTAATATGTCATAAAATGTTTGTTGTCAATCAAAAGCTAAGCTTTATGTGAGAGATAATACTTTTTTTATTAAGTACTTTCAATACTTATATTTGAAAGAATATTGTACAATATATGCATTAATATGAAATAAATCAGATTGACAAACATATTTACTATATGTAAGTTTAAATGTTGACTCCATAAATACTTTCAAAATGAATTTATTTCATATCACTATTATGTATGATTAAGAGATATTAGTAAATTCAATCCATTTGAATTAAACTGAATCTGAAAGATTATTGGTGACCACAAACTATAGTTAAGAAAATCATTTGTTTGAGGGTAACCTTTGTCAGTCAGTTGACAATGTGTAATTATTAAAGCATGCATGCTTACTGGTGGTGTGGATCGTACATAACATCTTTATACTGGCTGAAAGTAAAGGAGACATCGATTTTATTTTAATTATTTGGAGTGTAATGTAAATGAAGTGTGTAAATCCATAGCCAATGTGATCAGTGTTGATGTATTACATTTGACCACAATAATAGTGATGTGTATAATAATGTATACATTGAATTGTAGACCTCATTTGCCCTGATTTTTGCTTTATCTTTGAATCTGATGTCCATTTAAATCCTGTGTTGCCATGATAGATTTTTCACTTGCAGCAGAGTTAACAACTTCTATACATATTATGTATGTTACATAGATAGGAACTTCTATGATTTTTTTATGCTGTTGTTATCTTTCCTATTTATTTTATATCTAAGTAGTGACCTGAATAGATTATAAATATTTTGCACCACAGTCAAGTTTCTCTTAAATATGTAAAACTAAGTTCACAATGTAAGTGAATTTTCAATTTATGTGTGCAAGTTCCTCAAATGGAAACTAATTTAAAAATTTGATTTATTAACTGGTATATTGTATTGTGCAATAAACATAGATATGTTTCATGCAAACTCATTTGGATGTATTTTTCTAGTTTCTGAGTGTTTTTTTTATCTTTTTGGGATATTAGAGGTATTAAGCTAAGCATAAAGTTTTAAGTAAACGAGGGTATTTTGGTGCTCATTCTCTTATCACCCAATCATGGAAATGTGTTGTTACTTGAACAGTATTTACATATTATTAATTTGCACAAAGTATTGTGTTTAGTACATCTGAATACAGTATTCACCAAGAGTACACATATACATGCCATTGGCTAATAACATTTTATCTGTGTCAAAATGCAGCAATAATAAATATATTTTTAATACAATAGACTTGCACAGTACATGTAATGTGTAGTGTGGCCACTCTACATGTACAAACTGAACTCAGTGTGTGTTCTTTAGATAACCTTGCATCTGCCTTACATGATTTAAATTTAATACCATAAATTATTTAAGAAATGTAGGTGGTGATATCTTTTGCCACAGGCCATTTAAAATATTTCTTTTTTTTTTATTTTGTTGTAAATCTGCAATCATAAGATGGTGTAGTAAATGCATTATATTTTATCTTAATTTTGATAATGGTCCAAAAAACCATCTCAGCCTTTGTTTTGTAATGTAATTTATGTAAACAACATGATATTATTAAACAGTCTTTTATTTATGTACCTTTTCAAGGATCCCTAGCAACATTCACATAACAACAAAAATCAATAACACAATCTTCATATATAAAAGAACATTAAATTTACACAGCTATGTAATTGATAAGAAGATTACACATAATTAACTTAAAACGCCACAAGAAATTTCAACATATCTTTGCTTTAATACATTTGTTTAATTTCTCTAGAGGTATTTTTTAAGTTACCCATAACAGGAAACACATATTTCTGCACCCTCAGACCTGGAAACAAATATTATATCACTAGTACAAGGATTCATCACAAACTGATGGTGGTTGGATAGTTATAAAGAACTGAGTACAGACTTGTGTATAGACTGTATTGAGATTGTCATTTTAGATTAAGTTAAAATTAATGCAACATACCCAATAAACAAACACTTGGAACAAAAACACAGACTGCAGCGGGCGCATACATGACTGCAGCTGCTGCAGAGTGATACGTCACAATAAGAGCATTGGCACTCCACTGCTGTTTTGCCACAACTACACTGCTGTACTGCTGATTTTTTTTCTAATTCCTAGAAAATATAAACTGCACTTACTAATATTTAGCTGAAGTTTAGCATACCAGAGATTAGAGTAATAATCTACAACCACTGGTAGACCCTTCACCATAGCAATTTTTAAAGAAATATTATGACAATGTAATTTATTCACTTGTGACAAACACAGCATCTTTACAATATTAGTATTTGTGATAAATACAGCTATTACAAATGCAACGATTAGTCATAGTAACATTTGAACTTTGATTGCTAATACTGATTTATTTCATGTATTGGCCCTAACTTCATATATACACTTAAAAATAATACATACATATATGGTATATTAAGGTATCGCTGATCCGAGCATAAATGTAACGATTAGGACAATTTTTTATTAAGAATGTATGAAACATAGGAAAAACAACTCACAATTATTTTAGAATTTATCAGAGTTCCATCTTTATCGATAAGTAACTGCTTCATGCCGTCTTTTCTGCCCAAACAAACTTCTTCTGAACTTTTCACGCCTTCAGGCAATTTCTTTGCGCCTTTGTAAAGCAACTGCAACGTTTTTTCTATAATTTAGTTATAAAACAACTATAGATTCAAAATCAACTTCAGCAGTATGATTTTTTTTATTTGGAGTATTACCATAGACTTTTTTCATTCTATCTTCATTATTATTAAATTGTTTGAGCCCTATATGCGTCTTACTCTGCGGAACAAAGTCGTCGACGAAGGGATTAATTCTTTTCGACATTGTCTTAAAAACAGCACCGTTTTAAGATTATACGAAGGTAGGTGAAATAATTGTATTCTTTTTAAAAGGAACTTAACTTCTACTAAGATTTACCTAAAACAATATTGAATATCGATTTATGAGCATCAAAACGTAAAAAGAAAATCTTAGGAATTTTAAGTAACAATGCAAAATAAGGATTTGTTCCACCAGCAAGTACTAAAGTTTCTGTAATTATTTAATGCTCCACTAAATACCAGAAAAACTTGCCCTCCTGCTTAGTTACTAATATTGTTATGTCAATTTTTCAATGTCAGTAGTGAAATTTAAGCATTTTGACAGTTTTCACATACACACGTGACTCCTCGGAAGCCCTGCTACTTTGCAATAATTGCTCTAAAACTTTAACTTTTGTAAAACTCGCAAATACTTAACTTTTTGGATTTTATTCTTATAGATAATTTTATGTAAAAGAAAACAATTCTGTTTTAAATATTAGTTTATCAAATGCCTTTTTTCCAAGTCCGTTTAATGGAGCAGTTTTTAGATGTATTAGAGAGCATAAGCACTCTCCATATCAGAGCACTCGCCGTACCAATTATTCGTTTTAGTTCTGTCGTTCAGGAAAATTTGTAAATTGTACCAGGTTCATAAAAAAGTTTGAGCACTTCCTGACTTTTGCGGGCCAGTATGTGTATCCAAATATGTAACTATTTCGAAACAAAATTAGCATGGCTACACTGCCAACAGGGCACCTTCGATCGATGGGTAGCTGTCAACAAATTTTTCATAAAATAATTTAAAGCAATATCGCTTAGTAAGCGTGTAATTAAATTCATTTACCGGTCTTATTTATTTTCTGGATGAAATTGGTAAATAAATGATTCATTTAGATGTTCTAAATAAATCTTTTTTGATAGTGAAAGTGTTGTGAATGTGCTATGGTATTGTGATAGTGACGAAGCTGTTTGTCTCGAGCGCAACATATGCGAAGGATTGATTGGCGAATGTTACGTAAGCGGCGATAGCGTGGCATGTCGTGGATGAAGGGGGCACCGGGCGGTGGACCACCGCCAGGCCCGGAACGCCAGCCCTACGGAGCACCTCAGGTGAGGCGGGCTATATTCGCACAGACGTAAACAATGACGTGGACCAACACCTAAGTGACTCCTCTGTCATATGATTGATAAGTATACTTCTCAGTAAAGTTTTTCTTAATTTAAATCAATGATTGTATTTTGTGATGTAGAAATTGGTTTAAAAACGTAGGCTAAACATAGGATGATACAAACATAGGATGATCTATTGCTATTGCTTATTGCTATTTAACTTAACAAAATGTTCCTTTCCAAACTTGTTACATGTAGTTCTGTCTTTAATTGCAGCCTTATGGTAACCAACAAACTATGTACAACAATTATCAGAGCTCTTCATCAAATGTTCAACCTCAACAACCAGCTCCAATGTGGCAGATTCTGCAACAGACACCACAGTACGACCAACAATATGGCCAAGTATACCAGCAGCAAGGCTATAACAGTACTAACCAGTTTTATCAGCAGCAACAACAACAGCAACAGCAGCTGCAGCAACCAGTTCAATATAATTTAAATTACAATAACCAGAACTATGCCAATGCTCCACCAGGATACCAACAAAATTATTATTCAAATCAGGTAGAAACACAGCAGAATTATACACAAAATAAAACGAACACAGATGGATGGGAAGATAACTGGGACTGGGGCTGGGAGGATGCATCTAAACAGGTACAAAAAACTTTGTCCCAAGGTGCTCCTACACAAGCTGTTCCACAACAACAAGTGTTTAATAATGCTAATATTATCGAAGAGAGCTTTGTATCTACTGATAGTTGGAATTGGTCTATGGAAGATAGAAAAGAAACAAAAGACCAGGCTTCTGTCCCTACAACACAAAGTATTGATGACTTGTTACCAGTTGAAAATCCAGTAGTTATCAAAAATACAGTGAATGATGTTAGTTCTCAAAGAAGTACAAGCAACCAATCAGCTCAGCATCCACCTGAAGAAGTAAGAAATCTTAGTGATCGAAATGTTGTCAAAGAACGATTACCTGGCCTAGCCACAGGAAAGCGATTCCACTTAGAAAATTTAACACCTCAGTGGTCTACGGAATCCCAAATGTCACAGGAATCTAGTGATGGGCCCCAAACTCATTCTGAGGGTACATATAGGAGTGAAAATCAATCTAGAAATTCTAGTAAGAGTAGTCCAGGTTTGAATATTGATAATTCTAATTTTAATTACACACAAACTGGATATGAGGATTTGAGCTCTCAAAATACAGATTGGTCAAAGCAATCTGATAGACCAGCTATGGTTAGCAATATCCAAGATAAAAGTAGAAGAGATCAGCATACTGAACTTTTAAATTCAATGCAAGAAATGAGTATTTCTAATCATGAAACACCAGATTCAACAGTGAGGGCATCAGACCATGCTGTTATGTCAGAAAACTTCCCTGATATACATCCAACTGTATCTAAATCACCAGCAAATTTTTGTGCTTCAGAATTTCACATACCAGGATCTACACTTCCGGTACCAACAGTTTCAACACATGATTCACAATCCCCATCTCTTTCTCAACATCCTCAAGCAAATATTACTGCAGCTTCATCTACAACTATTTCATCTGTATCATCTAACAGTAATCCTCCTACTTTAGCAGGAGTGCCCTCTCAAAATATTTTTCCGGGGAACAATCCAGTATCTTTACCATCGCCTAATTTTCCTCCTTCTGCCACACCTGTGCCTCCTCCAATTAATATCAATCTTAGTCAAAATCCTTTCAAACATGCAGGTCCGTTGTCCCATAAAAATATGACTAAACCTCAAATAGGAACTATACCTGCACAACCTTTTTCTTCATCTGTACCTAATAACAATTTATCTTCACCAGCTGTTATCAACAAATTGTCTCAACAGAGTAGAGTTCCTGTAGGATATGGGGCCAACTTAGAAACCACTCCTGATAACTCAGAAAGACCAGACCAACCTCAAGTATCATCATATTGTCCAATGCCTGTGTCACAACAAGTTCCTGATAACCTGGAAATTGCTCCACAAAATGACCGAAATGAATATTTGCAAACTGCACATCTCTCTAGTGGAGACTATGAGGAAAATACTGATTTTAGTAGAGATGGTCTACTGCCAGGCGTGCGGAGGATGGGTGTTGGACAACAGGACTCTGAATACAATCAAAGTTTGAATATATCTGGTGATGAACCACCACCAGGCCTGGCACGAATGGTTCCTGGACAGCAAACAGAAACAGATCTTAGTTTTAATCAGTCTAATGACAACTACATGGATCGACAAATTGATGGACAACCCACAGATACTAGTAGGCGTCCATATAGACAGGCTGATGGTCAACAGACACCTGACAACTATGTTCAACCACCAACAAGTAGAGGACCTGAAAGAAGACCAATTGGCTTAGATAGAATGGTACCAGGTGAACCCAGTAATGATGAATACATGCAGTATCAGAATCCAAATTTTAACAACTCTAATGACCAAAGGGTTGTCACTGGACTGGACCATGATTATCCAATTCTCACTGAGGCTGGCCACTCAGACATTCGAGAGCAAAACGTTGATGGTTCTGACTATTCAGAACAGATTATTAGGAATCCCTCTAGAGACATTATGGGTGCAAGAGAGGCAAACGATCCATCTCCTGAATATGATCCAATCTTAGAACAACAACAACAACGGGAACTTATAATGGAAGGAGAAAATTTACAAGATTTAAGTGTAATTTCGTCTAGTGAGGTTTCATACGCTCGTGACCAATCATTTGACGGCGCCAACGCAAGTAACGCCGATCCCATTAATGATCGGACCCATGAGGCAGCGGATTCTGTGGAATGTCTAGCAAATAACTCTAGAAGGCACTCTTTGAATCGTGGCACGTCTGGCGAAGACTCTGAAAGAGACCGAACATTTAAATCTTCTCCAAGAAGGGATAAGCGTAAGTCTTCTAGAGAACACGATCGTGATAGAGATAGAGAGAGGACGCGTGAAAGAGATAGGGATAAAGAGGGCAGGTACTCGAGAAGTGATCGAAAGTATGATCGAGATCCAGATAGACGTTCCACTAGAGACGAACGACGTGCCGATAGGGATAGGAAAGACAGAGACAGGGATCGCGACCGTGAAAGAAGAGATAGAGGTGAAAGTCCTAATAGTCGGCGACACAGGCGGAGAGAACACAGATATGAGACCGAAGACACTGATTATTACAGTGATAAAGAAAGAGAGCGCAGGTTGGTTCTTTATTTATTAATATTTTAGCTGCATTAAATGTGCATTTCATATTTTAAAAATTGGATGGTATTCTTACAGGCGCTACAGAGAAGGATCATATAAATTATCAAAACCCCCGCGACCCGAAGACAAAGATCGAAGGCACGAGGAGCAGGAACGCGGCAGGCGTTACAATACTATTGAACGAGATAGACGATACGATGACGAGCGCGACGGGCCTAGCCGCAGCCGTCGGGAAGAGCGCCACAGGGAGCGTTACGACCGCGACTATCGCGACATCGATCTCACCAGGAAATATGGAAGTCAGAGACGGCACAAGAATGAGGAGGAGCGCAGAAGAGGTAAGCAATATTATTATCTTATGATTACTCAACACATTCGGTAAGGAGTCTTAGATGAATACTAGTAGAACCAGACACTTTTATTATAAGATAAAACTTTGACAAACCACTTTCATCAGAGTTATTATTACATCAGATGCTCATCTACATGCAAGTGATTTATTTATGAGTATATTTATTTACATATATAATTATTTACTAGGCATGTAGACAGTTTTGACATATTCACATATATTTTTTTTAGTGTTAAGAATATGAAAACATAGATAAACATAGCATTTTCCTAGTATTTACAATGATATTTATAAACTTGTACAGGAAAACATCAGTGTCACAAAAATATCAGTAAAATACATCTTTTTTTCTTTTATTAATAATGTCGATATAACTATCAATCCAAAGGTGACTGGTAGAAAATTTCATTAGCCATATTTAGATCATCTTTTCTAATGAAATAACAAATAGGGATTGAAAGTATAATATTATTTATATTGAACAGGAACAGTACGATTACACCATGGAAACATAGCATATCATTGAGCTATACAACATTTTATGTGATTACTATCATCATCATCAGCCTACTCCCGTCCACTACTGGACATAGGCCTATCCAATGGCACGCCACTGAGCTCGATCTTCAGCTCTTTGCATGCACCCACTGCCAGCGACTTTCCATATATCGTCACTCCACCTAGCTGGAGGGCGTCCCAAGCAACGTTTGCAAAGTCGCGGTCTCCACTCCAGAACACGTTTGCTCCAGTGGCTATCAGATGCGACCAACCCACTGCCACTTCAGTAATTACTATAAAAAGCGTTAACATTTGAATGTACTTCATAAAGCAGTGTTGATTGAGTACAAATGGAGGCAAAGATCATATATATCCATTTAATCAATGATAGGTGGTTGTGTATGTTTGTTCTGTTTTTCAGTTGTGACATTCTCAGGCGATGCTAAATCTGGTAGTACTAATACACAAGGTACAGATCTACAATACTGGTGTGTTCTGCTGTGTACTTTGGAGGCACATGTCACATGCGTTTGTTCACTGCACTCTGCTCTCCAATGTGTACAGTCTATGATATTATGTAATTCGATTGTATCAATTATGTGACTTTATAGGGTCAAATTAACAGTTTCTTTACAGAATGTATATAGGATGTCTAGTTTCTTTTCTCCATATGGTTACATAGGTGTTCAAGTATGTTTATCCTCAATGGAGCCTGTTTTATGTAGTATTATCAGAAGAACCTGTTCTGTATATATTATTAGTAACTTTTTGTTACGCAAAATGCCTCTTTTTTATTTAAAACCCATCGGTCTGAAGATATTCGCCATTATGTACATACCTTGGGTTTAGAAAGGTAGCTAAACTTATTAGCCAGGTGCTGCAGTGTTTGAATGAATGTGATTATAATCAATGTGCCTAGCAATAGAATGGAAACAATCATGTCTCAATTACTATGAAGATGTGCAAACGTGTTCCAGGCGTTCAAATATTTTATTTGATAAACATTGTGACAAATGATTCAAAGCAAGTCGATGTATTTAAAGATTTTTTTTTTTATTAGTCAAGATTTTCTTAAACTGCTATGTGTGAATGTGGAGAGTGAGGAATACAAAAGTAGCAGGTCAGATATGTAACTGACATTTGACACTGACACTTGAAACTGCCACTTGGTGCCCTCAACATGTGGGCCACCTGGTGTGACAATATGACCATAATAATTAATTACAATTTAAATTGTTAATAATGTAGGCTTTTGATTTATTTTTAATTCGAATTTATTAGAATGTTTGTATTTACTGGTCATGTTTATAAATATCTTAGTGGCAATATATATTATGTTAAAGATTTATCACTCTATATGATATCTTATTTAAACCTATATCACATATTAGAGCTTAAAATAGAGTGCAGTGAGCTTAGGCTTTTTTCATATGAGGCGCATGCATGACCTGTTCGACACATATTTCAATACACACATTAAAATTGGACCTCAACCTGTGTAACTGATGTTCCTTGCTGTTTGCCATTCTGCTGAACAAAGCGCCATCAATGGAATTGTACATAACACACGCTTACATGACCACACAATTTTATCTAAGTGAGAAATACTGTTTCTACTTTAGTGAATACTAGACCCAGTATTGTCTTTTAAATTTCATACATTGTCGTTTAACACAAAACAGTATATAAAATGAGAATGTCATTATGAGATACGTAATAATGTAAATTTCATAGTTTATATCGCATTCTGTCAACTGTTAATCGTTATTGAAGGAATAGGAATATTATTAAATCTAATATCGTCATTATGAATTGATCACGCGACACGTTCAAAAGGAACGTACTAATTTCTATATCGCATACATTAAATCATTCGCATGCTATTAATTTGAGTATGTGACATTTGTCGCGTTCTAATATTTGTCGAAATAAATGCTGCGTTTAATGGTTTGCTGTTACAGTCGTGCGACTTCATTTCTCTCGTGAGACACATATGCTTATGTATGAAACAAACATGTTACGAGCGTTAGCATGTAGTGACATTCTAATCGGCTTATTAATAAAACACACCGTATCGATCTGGTTGCGTCGAGTCATCATTTATGCATGAAAATATTATACGTGCGTGTGTTTTCGTTGGTTTTGTATAGGTAACTGTTCGTAGCCTCTTTGTATTCAAAACACGAGGATGTTGAGATATGCGCCATTATGTAGGTGCCTCGGGTTTAGGAAGCCGATTTGAAAATTTTTAAGTAATAATTATAGTTACCTATCAAATGTACATGGAGTCACGTGCACGAATTTGTGTCACATATAGTTCAATGATAAGGTATGCGAGTGTTCCTCACGTTCCAGGGGACAGCTACTCGTCGCCGTCGCGCGACTCGCGGGCAGGCTCGCGCGAAGCCGTCGCCACGGACGAGGAGCCGACCGACGAGCGGCGCCGGGCCGAGCGCGACGAGCGTCGCCGCGCGCGCTCCCACCGCCCTGACTCTTACTTTGAAGGTATCCCAATAACTGTAATTACTTTCATTATATTTCCGCTGAAATCAAGTAGTTGAAATCCAATCAATATTAACATATTATACTTCATTTTGTCATACAAGACTCATTTTCTCTTATTTCTGTTCTTGAAAACAGCTGTATTAGTAAATTTATTGAATGCAAGTATAACTTAGTGATAAGGTATTTTATCTAACATGTTATTTCAAAGAAATGTATTACGAAAAATGTCACTCTTTTTGATTGGAAGTATGATGGCTGTTGTATTGCGTCTATATCTACTTTTTTCTCGTTACACATAAATTTGGTTTAAAGAACCTAATAAAATTGGATAGCCAAATTTAATGTAAGTATGTCATTGGGTTTTCATATCCAAATACACAATAAATATTTAACATGTTATAAATAATTCAAAACTAATTTTATAATACAAAAATTTTAAATGTCAGTGTACAAAATATAAATGCGTAGGTTACGGAGCCAGTGGGTACGACCCGTACGCGCTGCAGCGGCGCCAGTACGAGTACTATGAGCGGCTGCGGCGCACCGACCCGGCCGCCTACATGCGCCTCTACAAGCAGCTGATGGCCGGCCACGCGCCGCTCGACCAGCGAGCGATGCGCCTCTACACCGAAGGTAAATGCTCACACCGTGGGCTCTATATAAAATAGAGCTTTCCTCCTCAAGCCTATAAAAAAAAATATTCTGTTTACGATAAGATCAGTTATAGTGATTACACTGAAAATATACGGTTTGTAAAATTTTTAGACCACCATAGTAAAGAGAGATATATAGAACAATGTTTTTTTATGAATATGTAGAATAATATCTTTAATTATTCTTTAATGTATTTTTAATTCCATTTATTTTGTAACTATGTTATGTATATGTTTTGTTATATGAGCCAAGGTGTTCGTGTGGCAGGTTACAGCGCGCTGGGGTACGAGGCGCGGGGCGAGGAGCGCGGCAGCGTGCACTCGGGCCGCTCGAGCAACAACGGGTTCAAGGGTAACGAAACGTAAGTACCTCCTTCCCCCAACCCTGCACTCATCCGCACCTTGACTTTTCCGTCCCCATCTCCCTCCTACATACCCCCTTCCCTTCTCTCTTTCCTTCACGTCCACGTTCGCCCTCCGCACACTAGCACCGCGCTGTCTCCGCACGTACACGGGATTGGCTATTACTGTTTGATCTTTTGCATGGTTTAATTATTCTATATAAATGAAATTTTACACAAAGATGGTTAGATCATGATTAATATAGCATCAATCAGTTCGTTATTATCTGAATGGCTTTGAATAAAAAGCTAATGTAACTGCTGAAAATTTTATGAAAATTGTTCTCATGTTTTTCCATATTCGTCATATTATATTTACATATATTCTCATATCTCATAAACATGTTTTATTCATTTATGAAATAGAATTTCTCTTTTTCATGTTTGCAAATAATGACTAAATTTTAATAAAAGGACTACGGAAGTACCCATACTTCGACATTGGTCGCGCTAGGCAAGACAGCTAACAATGGCCTGGATGGGTTTTGTACACTCTTCTCTGGTTATTTTTTTTCCGGTTAATTGTACTGTAATTCGCTATACTGTTTTTTTTTATATACTCCCAGCCAAAACTTTGAAAGTAGTATTAAAAGCAAGATCATCAGGTAAAAATTCATATATTCAAAGTGTTTTAAAAGCTTCGCGACGACATCTATGTTCTTTAAACTGTAAAGAAATGGTAAGAAGTAAGGCATGCGTGCGTGCGTGCGTGCGTGCGTGCGTGCGTGCGTGCGTGCGTGCGTGCGTGCGTGCGTGCGTGCGTGAGTGCGTGCGTGCGTGCGTGCGTGCGTGCCTGTGTGAGTAAACGAAGTATCCGGGCCATTGTGAACGGTGAGGACCGATAGCCGGTCCTGTAGTAGTGTGCGCTCCAGGCGGGAGGCATGGCGACGGGCGGCACGCGGCGCGCCCTCGCTGCTCACCGACTACTCCGACAGGTAATCTCCTGGGTTATCCTCACTGGTTCAACTGTACTCGACTGCTGTATGACTGTCTCTTGTTTGTACAAATTGAATACAATTGTGTGTATTTCACAATCCATTTCGATAGGCACAGGTTGGCTGGCCGGCCAAGCAGATTTCCTATTGTTTAATTTGTTTGTTTTGAGTATTTGTAATTTTGTAGTGTTAACTAAGGTGTTTGTGAACATGTGTGCGTCTCCGTGTGCGGTATTTGTGTACGTGTATCGCGTCCGATGCCACTATCATGACACAGGTGACCCAAATGTACATATCATTCGTTTGAACTCTTTAAAAAATGTGGGCATTTTTTATGGTGTGTTGTACTAAGGTCGGTATTACTTTCTACCAAGCGATTTCTTAGGGCTGGGAAGGAAAATTTTTCATTAAAAAATATTATTTTACAAAGTTATTTAAAATCTCAGTCGTCGAACATTATTCTTACGCACAGCGAAACGGGTGGGAATCAATAAGACACGTTGAAATTTAATCCCAAAGAGTATATTGTGATATAAGACTGCTTTTCATTCATCATACATAATCATCCAGTAGTAAGTAGTGCATGTAGTACACGATTCTTATTAAATTTTGCTTGATTATGCACATACATGTCCTATGTACTATGTATAATTCGCCATGAAATGTATTTCATTGTGTGTTCCAAATAATGAGTTTATGATATGAATGCTGATATGCTAATATGTGCAAAACTGCTGGATTCGACGGCCCAGGACCGGAAGGAGTGGCGCCGATTTGGAGAGGCCTATGTCCAGCAGTCGACATCCAAAGGCTGATCATGATGATAATGCTAAGATACATTATAAATTTTAATTTTGTTGCTGATATCAATTGTGTTCTAATTCTTTTGAAGATATGTAAAAAGCACTCGAAAAGTTAAAGGATGTACGCCAAGATGGTGGTACAAAGAAGACAGGGAATTTTGTGCATTGTGTATAAGAAATTACCTTCCGACTACTAATTCCGACTAAACGCAGATGCTGGGGTTTGATTTCGAGAACGTGAATTTCAGCAGGTAATGGCGCACTAAAGGTTCTTGGGGAATGACCACGCGTTTGCAATCGATCTCAATGGTGAACTTCTCGTAGAAGTGGCTAATAAATATCGTGCGTGGAGTGTCAGTAGCGAGTATGTAAAGCGTGACATTATGTGACTTGTTGTATTAAATGACATTTTTCCGGCCCACAGGGAGCTGACTACGGACGCCTCGCTAAATTTACACCTGGAGGAGTCCACAGTGCGCTCGGAGCGGATGACACCCTTCAAGTTCTCCACTGCACACATCAAGGTGAGCGAGAAGCTAAGGGTTGTTTTTTTGCCGACGCCTATTCTAATTGTGATGTATTTTATTATAATTAGTTGTTACCGTTGTAACTAATACTGTATGTGTGTGTGTACAGGGTAGCATGTCGGCCCGCTCACTGGTGGTGGTTCGCGCGTCATACCCGGTGGACGGATTGCCCGCCACCGTGCAGCTGGTGCCGCTAGCCTCCCTAATGTCCGGCGACCCCTCCGTCACCGAGCTCATCGCCTTCCCCGGTCCTCTCGTTAAAGGTCGTTTAAAATTTTATCGTGACTGTCTCCAATTACTTTTTATTTTCCAATATTAGACAATATTGATAATCCCGACCGAGCGATAGTTACATTCAAATATTATTATTAAACTCGGACGCTCGAAATCTCTAGATACAATCGTTTACTTGTTTAAAGCGGGCGATACTCTATAAATAAAGATGTATTAATAGGCCCAAAGAAATGCTTATACACGCTACAACCGAAGTATTTTCGTCCTGCAGGAGTGACGCACAAGAAGAGCGTGGGCGAGTACTGCGAAGCGCGCGAGCGCGCGGCGCGACGCGGCGGCGGGCGCGACGCGCGCGGCGCCGCGCTGCTGTGGCGGCTGCTGGCGCTGCTGCTGCGCCAGAACGGGGTGCGCGCTCTCGCTCTCACACCTCCGCACCTTTGCATCGCCGCGCGATCTACACTCTTCTCATATATTTGTTTCTGCTCGCCAGGTGGTGGTGGGCACCGACATCGCGGAGTTGCTCATGAGGGATTCCCAGGAGGCACCTCGCGATGATCCAGCCCCACGCGCAGGTTTGTATGCCCTTCTGTTCTTAAAAAAATTAATGTATCATACCTGCCTCGTAGGTCGCGTGGTTGCAATCACGATTGCCGATCGGGAGATCCTGGGTTCAAATCACGGATCGGGTACTATTGGATTTTACTAATTTAGAATATCTAATAGAAACTCGGAGTGTCGATCTGTGCCCGGTGTATGACAATAGGCTCACCGTCTGTTCCATGAGACGTAAACGTAACTGGTGAAACATGGGAGTGTACTACACTCCTCTGCCTACCCCTTCGGGGATTACAGGCGTGATATTACATTTTTTATGTCTAGCTAAAAGGAAGTCTTGTAAATGCAAGCGTGACTACTGAGCAAGAAATTCTGGGTTCGATCCCCAGGTCTGACAATGTATTATTGTGTTTTTCTGAATTGAAATTTCCGGTAGTAAATACCACAGAATCTTGATTTAAGCCTTCAATGGCTCATCCTCTTATTCCATGGGAAATAAAACATTACTCGTAAGAAAGGGGAGTACTACACTATTCTCCCTATCTCTTCGAGGAAACACAATCGTGATATTTATGTAAGGTATGAATTTCACAGAGTCCCGGCGCACGTCCTCGGCGGCGCAGTCGCCCGCGGCCTCGCCCGCGCTGCCCGCCGCACCCTCCGCCGCGCTCGAGCCCGAGCGTGAGTATGCACTGAACTGCTAACGTGCATTAACAATGCTGAATTATTTACACATATTTGTAGATAAAATGCGAATCGTTCTATTATACATGGAGTAAAGGCGGTAATGTCGGATCGTAACCATTTTAGCTCAAGAGGATGGAAGCTCGAGCCGACAAACGAGCACTATGAGCGAGAAGGAGGCTCTCGATCGACTGCGGGAGTATCTCATATACGGGAACAGACAAGAGGCGCTCGGTGAGAGAACGTCTCTTTTAGTAAAAATCACTGGTAATAATAGTTGGCGGTGTCGGCTAACGGTCGTGCGTGGTGGGCAGAGTGGGCGGCGGCGGCGGGGCTGTGGGCGCACGCGCTGACGCTGGCGGCGGCGGGCGGGCGGCGCGCTCGCGCGGCGCTGGCGGCGCGCTTCGTGCGCTCGTTGCCGCGCGCCGACCCGCTGCGCACGCTCTACGCCGCGCTGCACGGAGAGGTACGCGCGTCCCTTGCTTCGGATTGAACCGTCACCTCGAAACCAGACGAACAGTGAACGTTCTACGTCGGGAACTTTGGTAGTCATCGAGCGCCACGAGCCCGATTCTACATGTTCCTGTCTTTGGGTTTATGTATGAAGCGGCACGTGACCTTTGTCTAGAGTGACTACGATGTGTAACTCGCATTCCGTGCTCGACTTGCGCAATACCGAACCGCGAAACTAACTATACATTAATCTTTGGGCATTGCAGTGCGTGGTGGATGAGCGGTGGGACGAGTGGCGGCCGCACGTTGCCATCATCCTGTCTAACGAGTCGGGCAAACCCGAGCAGGACCGTCGCACGTTGGCTCAGCTCGGTGAGTGCGCTTTCTTACACACAAAATAATCTTTTAAAGTGTGGTATAATAATATATGAATTCTAGTAGTGACTCGTAGTCTAGACCTATGCCCGGTGTATGGCAATAGGCTCACCACTTTTTCCATGGGACGTAAACAACTGGTGAAACGTGACGGTGTACTACTCTTGTCTGCCTACCCCTTCGGGGATTACAGGCGGCATGTTACGTTTGTTATGATAATTTCTCCCGCAACATATAACTTACTCATTTCTGTTACTATCTATTAAAAATCTTGCTTTATATATTGTTATACGTGGCAGGGGTAATATTATACCGTACCACATTAATTTTAATTGCATAGTCAGATTCGAAAAAATGTAAACTCAAGATAAAAAGTACGAGGTTAATAAAGATGCGGGGGTACCGTGTAGTTCGTGACCGGTCATATATTTATGTCTTTCTTTGAAACTGGAGTCCACTTCAACACGACTGCTATGTCGGCGAGATCGAACGGCTGGAGTCAGTTCGGCACTACGATTTTTGGCCGAAAGCTATTTGTCCGTGATTATACTTTAATTTATAGTTAGAATGAGAAACGTGGAAACAATTTTATTTTGTTTTCTACGTTATTTACCATACAATGCTACAAGGAGCTATCGAAACTAAATATACGGTCAGCTAACTGAATTAAAAAAAAACTATAAATGGTGGTGGTGTATTATTGTGGTTGCTTTAGGTGACACACTGTCGTCTCGCGGGCTGCTGTATTCGGCGCAGTTCTGCTACCTGGTGGCCGGCCTGCCCTTCACACGGCACCCCCTGGCGCCCTACAGTGGGCCCGCTGACCCGCACACCCCGCAGACTCCCCCGCGCCTTTCGCTGCTGATGGCCGACTCCCGAGCGCCTACCCTGGCAACGTTCGCCACCAACGAGGCCATTTTCGCTACCGAGGTGTACGAATATGCGCTCTCGCTCAGCCAGGACTACGTCATCGACGAACTACAGGTCGGAACCACGTCTTCTATTTCGTTTCACTCAAGTTTAGTCGAAGAGTCATCGAGCGTGCCGCCCCGAAGGGACACCGACCGAGATCACCTTAAAATCAAATGTCGGGCGACTAAATTACTAAAACGAAAAATTACAATTAATCAATAAGTAATTCAGGAGCTGCGGGTGTAGCGTGCTGAAAATTAGCAAACAAATATATAAATACAGGGACAGCATAATACGTCGATCGGACGTGGGTAACGGACGCAGCTCACCGAGAACCGCACGTGTTTTGCAGGCGTACAAGGCGCTGGTGGTGGCGCGCCTGGCCGAGGCGGGGCTGTGCGAGCGTGCGCTGCGCTACGCCGAGAGCGCGGCGCGCGCGCTGGCGCGCCGCCCGCGCGCCTTCCCGCCCGCGCTGGCGTGCGCCATCGCGCGCATGGCCCAGCGGTACGTACTCGATGTTTCAACTTTGAAAACATGGAGCCCTCGTGCCGATTGGCCCCCCTCTTTATTTTCGTGAGTGCGGTCGCACATCGCGACCGACTCGAGAGCTGTTGTCGCGACCGACTCGAGGGTTGTTGAGGCTGTGGTCTCACGATAAAATGATAGGATATATGGAAATTCATTTGTGCGTCAATCTTTTTATCGATATGTATCTATAAAGTTGAGTAGACATCGATATACAAGTAATTAATTGCCTGCATGTACAGGTTGAAGTACTTCGACCCCGCGCTGCAGGAGG
>DWJK01000164.1:0-26962 GCA_018248815.1 Croniades pieria auraria
ATATTGAAACTTAAAACACACATTTTTAAGAGGTGCGCGCTAGGATTTGAACCCGGTCTCCCGGAGTGGGAGGTCGGATTTCAAACCACTAGGCTATCACTGCTTTTTTAATAATTATTATCTTTATTTGCTGTAAGACTGCTTACAGCTGATATTGATTAGGTGTCATTGGTTCCAGCCAATTAGAAACCGTCCGAATTTACAATAAAAAAAGTTCAATAAAATTGGAATTATTGTAAACGTTGTGAAATTCTGTGATATTATTGTCTTTATTAAAAATATTTTAAATGTAAATTGTTTATTAAATTAATTATATTTATTAACTAATAAATTAATTAAATTTATTAATTATATTATATTATTAATTATTTTGTTATTATTATATTAAAAAATTAATTATAAAAAATATTTTAAATACAAATAGTCATTTAATCTGTGAAATTAATTATGAAAGTAATTTGTGAATAATTTCTTGAGCTTCGTTTTGAACGTTTTAATTAGTAACAATTGCTTTCTCTGTATTGTCTGTAAATTTGATATAAAATATTGTCCTTCCAGCAAAGGCCCGTCTATGTAGGTCTTTGTGTGAGCACTTATATATCCTTAGAGCTGATTTATAGCAAGCAATGTTTTAAGTTGATCGAAATATTATTGAGACCATACCGTAGAGTTCATTTTTGTAAAAAGCTGATGTGTGGGAACCTATACGGTCAAATTGACACTATCGCCCGCCTTCACGTTTACATGTATATTGATTTTGTGGCAAGTTTTATAACTCTCTTTGAAGAATAATTCAATCCTAATTGGCATTCAAGTGCTTTATCGTGTCGAAGATGTGAGAACAGATATGGTAATTTTGATAGACTCGTCAAACTCGTGAGTATTCCTCACCATCATCACCATCAACCCTTTTATAGTTCCACTGTTGGACCCGGCTGTCCTCTTATGATGAAAAGGGCTATTTTATATCTTATTTAGGGATACAGTTAACCCTTGACTATATTCTTAATTAAAACATATCTTCTGCTTATTTCGTGCATTCGACGAATGTAATGAATATGCTCTCATTGTTAAACGATAACGCATATGCCAGCTGTCCTCTCCGTATGACGTGGGAATGCAGCAAGTTCTCGGAAAATCGCCGAGAATATCGAATTTCTGCAAATTGTCCGCGATAATTTTGCACGCTCATCACCGTTTCCTGTGTATTTAACTTCGTGACAGAGACTAAAATAAATGTACGTTTGGAAATTTTTCATAAAGGTAAAGCACAGTAGGCCTATAAGGATAGAGATACTTGGCACTCAGTGCTCTCTGCTCACCCCGGAAGGGAGCTTAAGTGAAGCCACGCTACTAATAATTCATAATATTTCGTTGTATTAAAGGTGGAAGTAGCGTAGTTGCCTGATTGTGTCCAGCCTTCAAAAACAAAACTATTAATGACATTACTGTAAACGACTAAACGATTAGTTTCGCAGTTTTTTTGTTAAGAAGCCTCAGACTCGCATTGTCTCAGATCTCAACTGATGTTTGGAAACTACGTCTTATCTTAGTATGTAGTACCTAAAAATTTGCCATTTACAGTCATTGAAGCGATCTAGGACCTGGCGAAACATATACCGACGCGTCAGGTCTGACCTCCTTACATTCCACATCAGGTCAGTAAACACAACCGTCTTAACCAAACCGTCAATAGGACTCGACGCTAATAGCGAACGCAGTGCATTACCCAGTATAAATTAATTACCGCTCTGCTATTCGCAAGCGACCCCTTAGGGGTGATTAGGCAACGAATACGTGCTATACACTACTTTAGCTACCCTTTCTATTTCTCCCAACAAACGTAATAAATTGTTATTATTATTATTATTACGTCATCACGCCGAGTCCGTTCTCAGATGGACAGAAAGCACCGAATGCCAAATATCTCGTATCTTTTCAGACCGGATGGGTTAGTACTCCATTCATCAAGAGAAATAAATGTAAAGTGATAAATAAATGACATGTACAGATCTGTTCTTTAACTGTCATTTCACGTCAAAGATAAAATCGGTATCTTTCGGCACAGTCTAATGGGATCTAGGGCTTACTCCGTGCCTTCCCTGTAGGCCCTGTCAAAGTAAAAAGAGAATACCAAATGTAACGTATCCGTTGTTGATATCTACTTTAGCGTTAACTCAGTTCGTGAGCCTCATATTACTTTGTGGGTTACCGACTTAGAACATGTAGTGGTATCTTACATCATTTTAAAATCGGTAGCCTCAATGCTATTCAACGTGTTTAACAACGACAATGTTTTCATTATCAGTCTCCTCCCGTCCACTGCTGGACATATGCCTCTCCAATGGCACGCCACTGAGCTCGATCTTCAGCTCTTCGCATCCAACCATTGCCAGTCACTGCGTATATCGTCACTTTACCTAGCTGGAGGGCGTCCTACGCTACGTTTGCCAAGTCGCGGTCTCCACTCCAGAACACGAACACAAACAATGTGTTATTGCTAATTAAAATAATTAAGTCTAAATAATTGGTTATTCAAAAAGCTTCATATGTAGAGTTATAGAGGAATCATTGATATTTACTAGATCATGTGTGGTTTTATTTACCTACAATTTCTTTGAATCGCTTTGTCGCCGCCTCAAGCCGATACACCGTTTAATGGCGAAGTCTTATAAATCAAAGTTACGATATTTAATATTTCTCTTCGCTCCACATGTCACGTTTACTTAAGACTTTTTTCTTCATCTCGGTAATAAATCGAACACAAATATGTTGTATTCTAAAATGCTTTACGCTAAGGGTTTTTATCACGTTTTAACGATATTTATATTTCCAATAATTCAACTGTTTGATTGATTACCTGCCGAACTATTTAAAATTTCATTTATTTACCGTATTTATCATTTGTTTTATTTATTATTTGTTTGTTGCGTCGTGTAGACAGAAGAAACCTTCGATGGTTTCATCAATAGTAATCTTTCGTCACTGTTACGTGGAAACCATCGTTATGATTTTAATGTCAAAAAATCACTGACTACCAATTGGTAACAACAAGTGGCCGCTGATACCCATTGTTATCTGCTACCGACTGTATACAGGATTATAATAATGGGAACATTATCATCGTCATCATCACCATCAACATTTTTATCATTCCTCGTCAGACGCGGTCATCTATTATCATAATAAGGACAATTAAAGCCTATTAAATGCTGTGATTAATACCATTCAATTGTGTAACGTAAGACGAGTCCGACACGTGGAACTTTATTAACGTGTCTACGTACGAAGGCGGACGTACTCAAACTGCTGTTTAGCTTTCCTTGCGAGTTTTGGCGCGCCCCTAACTTTCAACTTAACTTTATTCGATATAAGTTTTTGAATATCGTTCAAAACTTTTTAATATATTTTTTTTTGGTCGCTCAAGAAGTCGATTTTTTTATTATTTCAAATTGATGATCCCGACGAGGCGAAATTTATATCCGGTATTCGGTTTTGTATTGTAAACACATACACACGTGTGTGATAAGCTTGTGTATCCGTGTGCGTGTGTGTGTGTGTGTGTGTGTAATAGAATTAATTTGTAATATGTCGTTAATTGTTTCCGAATTTAATTAATAGCTTTCAATTATTATCAGTGATTGCGACAAATGTAGGTATTGTATTAAATTTTTGTTTTCTCTCGCTATAGGCTCGGTTGATAGTCATTATCCTTCCACTGTCGGCCACCTTTCACCATTGTCAAGTGTCATGGTCCGCTTTTAATCACTAGAGATTACAATTACAAAAACTTTATGTATGGAAACATTTCGAACAGATGCCAAATTCACACTAAGGTTTCCATAAGAACCCGAACACGTTACTATTAAATGCTACGATAGAATTAAGTAAAATTTACCAAACGATATTAAGCCGAGCTGTTATATTAAAAAATCATTAATTAACCCTTATCAATAAAACATGGAGGCACGCCTTAATGACCACTGGATCATGACATTATTTCCATATGAAAACACACCTCCATCAAACCTCACCCTCTCGTGATATATTGACGTTGTAATGTTGACAGATGTATTCAGTTTCATTTGTTGCTGGAAATTATAATGTTCATAGTTATATATAACGAGTGCTTGTAAGGAATGTTGGTTTCGATATTAATCCACCAATCAGAAGAGGAGATCATGCAAGTAGCTCTACCTAGAGCTATATCGGCGGGAGCTCATGTGAGGAAGGACTTCGTACAGGTCCGAAACTAGTCGGGCCGTCCCGAAAAACGGACGTGAGTTAAGCCGGTACATATTTAATCATGGGTATAAGTACTCACGAAACATTTAATAGTAAAACAGACCTAAATAGCGTTTCAACAGAATTAGCGTACGCAATTTCAATAGAAATATTTAAAATGATGCGCCAGTTTTAGATGATAATATTGTGACGAATAAGCTTCTCAAATAAATATTCATAATAATTAATGTTATTAATTAATCGACCCATTAACATTCCACTGTTGGAATATGGGTCTCCTCTCATAGTGAGAGTGTTAAGGCCGTAGTCCGCCACGCTGGCCAAGTGTGGGTTGGCAGACTTCATACACCATAGAATTTTTTTTTTTTAATAAATTCCAAGACGTGCAGGTTTCCTCACGATGTTTTCCTTCACCGTTAGCAAGTGATATTTAAACTTAAAACGCACTTTCGTAAAGAGGTGCGCGCCATGGTTTTGAAGCCAGTACCCCCGGAGTGAGGGGCTGAATTCCTAACCACTAGGCTATCAGTCCTTTTTTTTTGTAATTTAATTAAACATTAAGTAACATTTTATTAACATCCCCACTGATCTTACACAAATGAATGTGGGACGCTTAGCAAATTTGTATTAAGTGGAAACTTTTCGCATATTCTAATATTCAAGTAATATGACGGTTCGTGTATTTATTCAGTTGAGTGTATAATAACGACTATCTCTGTGGAACCGAGCATGTTCTTAAATTATCTCGTTTTTCGCGCAAGCTCTGCGGGTATTGTAATTCTAAACAATTTGCCTACGCGCGAGTTCGGGAATTGCTCTCATTCACAGTAAGTGCCTCTTCTTATCTTGGCATCGCAGCAATTTCACCTCTCAAACAAATTGATTATTTCTCATACGATCCACAGATGTTATGTGTTTTACGGCTTTTCCTGGAACTGGGCTATTATAAATATATATTTTCATATGTATAAAGCGTGATGTTTATTGTTTCTTTCAAGTTTGTGGTGCGGAAGCAAACGGATATTATGAGTACATCTAATTACATCATGGATACAGTTCTCGCAGTTATACATACATACATACACACACAAACACACACACACACACACACATATGTTTGTGCGTGCGTGTGTGCGTGCGTGCTTGCGTGCGTGTGCGTGTGTGTGTGCGTGAATTCAAAGTCCTTTATAAAATAAACGAGCCAATGAATACCGCATTTATAAATATTATTATTAATATGAATACTAAAATAAGCATTTAAAGTTGCTCAAATAATGCCATATTCTTATATATTGTTCAAAATCTCTACAAAAGCAGATTAATTCAAAATGTTAGTGGCGTAACTTCTTCGGCATGTGTATTTTTTATTACACTTTTAATGGTAAAAAGTACTTAACAATATATGATTTAAAATACTCAATCCAATTCTAAATTCGGTTTTAAATGGCAATGGGAATGTGTGCTGTGTAATAATCGACACGTTGTTTTAAAAATAATGAAATGTCAATAATTCTATGAAAAAGCACTCGAAATTCGAGTGGGAATAGCTATTCAATTAACGCCCTGCGGCAGTCATGGTGCCGTAATCCAATTTGGAGCGGAGTGCAGTTTTTACAGCTCATTCAAAAGCAAAGACAGAGTGCTCTTAATTAACTTACTACGATTTCCTATCATTCGAGCATTTTAATGCGGAAGTGAGTGTTGCCAGCGATTCTGTTACCAGCATGACATAATTTACTCTACTAATATCGATGATATTTAAAGTTTTTGTAGGTTAATACGTAATCTGTCATAGCAAGTAATGATTCATGAGTTCAGTTAGGTGGGAATCAAGCTATAGTCACTTAGGACATACATAGATGTGGTTGCAAAAACAGACAGACATTTTGTTTATTGTCGCGAATATTAGAACACAATTAGTGCTTTCTAATTCCGAGGATAAGTGCTTGCAGTGTATTGGAATAATTACTAACTAACACATATAACTTAAATATTTGAGTAACTAATTTATGATCATCATCATCATTATCAGCCTCTCGATGTCCACTACTGGACATAGGCCTCCTCTAGACATCCGGTACTGGGCCTTTCAAATACAGCAGCTTCCCGCAGTCTTCATCAAGTCGTCAGTCCATAATCGCATCACGTATATAGTCATATTTGGAAATCCGTAGCAAAATTGGCTAATGATTTAAAGAAACATCAATACGAGCTTCTGTTTATTCTCATAACGAAGCCAAACTCCACGTAAAACAGTACTACTACTGAACATTTTACACCCACATTCGACGCTTCGTTCTCTCTGCTAACATTTAAATACCAAAAATATTCTCTATGTTATTTAATACGTTGTATTAACCATGTTAAATTCTCCCTTTAATAAGCTTTATGAATTGTTATGCATGTATCGTTTATTCTCAGCACCGCTTTATATGTAACGTTATGTAAAAAGGGTTCACTGAATGGTCCGTTTGGACTCACCTGATAAGAGCAGTTTTAAACTTCACTTCCAGCAAATGACTCCATAATGCTAAAAAACGTATGCAATTTTTTTTTTAATAAACCCACTATTATGCTTAAGCTACGTCTGTTATAAGTAACCGTTAAAGTCTATTTTATTTTATTGAATAAAATAGTACTTTTGATTTTATTTGATTAACTGTTATTACTCTTGAAGATATGGTGATGTATCTTTCAGACCAGACCACAGCACAGCCCTGATGCATTTGATGCATTATCAGTAATGCTTTTCTACTTTGATTGTTTAATTATAAAGTTCTGTGAGAACTGTCAAACATGTTATAAGTTTATAAATGTCAGTGCAGTAGACCTTTAAGCCGGTAATAACTTTGAACAGATAGGAAACTAACGCATATTTCCAACCTGCCATTATTACCGCAGTTAAGGCCACCACAATTGCAGCGGCTGATCCGTATTAGAACTTAAGCGCCCTGGAGCCATATCGCAGTCGATTCCACTAATCCTAATTTCGTATTGTTCACACAGCTTACCTTCCAACGTAAACATCGAACCTGTGAATATTGGATGAAACTGTTCAATATTTCTACAAACTTCTTGTCCCTAGTCGGGATCTCGTAAAATCCTACAGCCCACGACGTACTAAAATATTTTGTGAAGTATCAAAAACATCTGAAAGTTTAAATAGATACGTTCTACGTAAATTATTCAGTGCTCGTTTCAACGAAAACTGCTAAGGAGACTTTACTTAAGCCTTCGCCTTTTTGTACTCTATTGCACTGAAGATTCACTAGGTTTTAAGCAGTCCAGTTAATGAGACCTTCATCTAGACGATTTTCATATTAATAATAACTAATTAGAACATTACTTTCCTATCTTAAAGACACTTTAAGTTTAAGTAAAGATTTTTAAATTAAATTCGCTGATAAATCTTTGTTTTTGGACTGTTTTAGAATTAAATTCTCGTGCAACAGAGGTATACTTAGACTGTGATATCTGTGAAACACTTAATAGCGGACTATTAAACAAAATTATGCCTTTATGAGTATTGGATGTTACTTACTGTAAAGCGAAAGGAAAAAATCTTGAAGACTTTGTACGACTCTAGACCAACCTAATGTTCTCAGAGGCTTGAAAAGTGCACGGACCTGCTCTTGGTCAGCATTGTTAATAATAGCTTTAAACTTATCCAGAGACGAAAACACGTTTCCAATAATGAAATTGCAACCAGAATGCTGAAACTAATATTTCCAACACGATATTTTTTTACGCTTAGTTTAACAAATTCCATATATTTTACATTTCTCTTTGACATTTCACTTTATAATATTTATGCAACACACGCATACGCCGAGATCGGTTTCTCTTGCGAATGGGGACTTTAAGCTGGTGGTACATGACGCCGAGGCAGACGTCTGAGTATCTTATTAGTAATATGTGAGTAATATATATGTACATATATGTATGGGTGTATGTGTTTGTGTATCTGCATGTTTATAAGTATGTGTATATGTACTCGCAGTTATATACATATGTATATTTATATTCTTATCTTCAACTATAGTTTGTAGTATTCTACTTCCTTTTTTTATTTTTAAATTAAATTAAGGTCGTTTTTAAATTAAATTTAATGCCTATCATAACTCTTCATCCTCATCTGGGTTGACTGGTAGAAAATGCCAATTGGCATTAGGTCTTTTGTTAACAACAATAAAGAATAAATAAATACATAACGCTTTATATTGACGGTGGACAAATCACACGTGGGTATTTGTACTGAGAACTTGTTTACATGTCATTGTCTTAAATAAACCTAAAAATTAACGACAAAAGTGATGCGTCATTTGACAAATTTACATGATTTAATAAATGTCATATATTTTCACTAGAATTTTTTTTTTAATTTTTTGTTAATCTGACAAAATGCCCTAGAAACATTTATCATATCGATTAAATTGTACATTGCGAGATGCAAATGATGACTACTGATCATTGGTTTATGCACGAGTCACTGCTTCTGCCTTTTTACGACCATTTCCGTACTTCTGAATCACGTTAAACAGCTTATTTCGTCAAAGGAATCCGCACTGTGGAAGATATCTGTGTCCGACAATGGTACGTACTGACTGCAACACACGCAAAGGCAGTCCTCATATTTTACTCTGAGTAGGATATTTTTAAACCTTACCATACATTATCGATCCTCAGCTCTTCGCATCCAACCACTGCCAGATCGAGCTCAGTGGCGTGCCATTGGAGAGGCCTACGTCCAGCAAAGGACGGCAGCAGGCTGATGATGATGTATTATCGTAAGTACAGACGCAGGTGTCTGTTACTGACATTGCAAAAGACGGTGTGTAATGTAAGACCAGCTTTATAGTACCTCGCAGTATGCAATAATTTTTATTTCACATTTTACTTGGGCGAATGGGTCTTATGGATACGTGGAATTTATCTGCTCTCAGGATATTTACCTGGAGATAGGAGTTTTATTATTTTTACTTCACTAAATTGTACTAATTTAATTTGCGTTATGTGTAAAAACCTCATGAAATATCTTTTTTTACGGGAGACTTACAAGATCACGTAGGGTATGGTACATAAAGCAGAATAAAATTATTTAGCATTGCTTACATGGGAGAGGAGCTGCTGTAGTGTGTGTAAGACACATAACAATATAAGTTAGGGTAAGTTATGTATTGAGTAGTTATAATAAAGACGTCAAACCATCGAAACGCCTTTCAATACTACCTGCCTAGCCTAATACCTAGCCTGCTAACACATTTCATAGCCACCCTGCCAGGATACTTTTAAAATTATATACAATATTCAAAAATATGTCATTCACATTTATATGTCTCCGTCAGGCCTTGTTGCAAGCGGCGGGAGCTCATGAGGAAGGACCTCGTACAGGTCCGAAACTAGTCGGGCCATCCCGAAAAACGTACGGGAGTTAAGTTGGTACATTTTTAATCATAGTATAGTACACTCCTAAATTTTACCAGTTACGTTTACATCCTACCACGGAATAAAGGATGAGCCTATCGCCACACGCTGGGCACAAATTGAGATTCTGAGCTATTACTAGGAATTTCAATTTAGATAAAACTAATAGTAACCGACCCAGGGTTCGATCCCAGGTCCTCTCATTCAGAACTCGTGTTTGAAACCACTTGACCAATAAGGCATGGTGGAAGTAATGTTAAATAGTTAAAAATAATTAACTACGTTGCTTTTATTATATAATATCTATTATAATGTCCATAACATAGCTAAACCATGCTCTAATAATGCTACGGGGCTATAAAACTCCCGGAGCAAGCTCTAGAATTTTTAAAACTATCGTAAGCAACCACATTGCCACGTTTTGTATACCATTTTCGTGTTTTACGTCTGCCAAAACTTAAAAAATAAAATATGTTCATTTAGTTACATAATAATAACTTATTTGTTTTCAGGAACAAGCGATCCAAGCTATTGCTCACGTTTCAGGAGAGTATTAGTGAAAGAATGTTGCTACAACTGTGTCTTCGAAGGGTGTGGTGTACAGATACAAAATACGAGTCATATGTCCATGTTGGTTCCCGAGGGAAAGCTGAACATTAAGATTCTTATTACTATGTCTATGGGCAGACCTCTCGAGACATATTTATTTTCTATTTTTATAAAAAAGCTACCACACAATTGTGATTGTTCATGAAACCCATTACATTTGTCTCGACATTTTCAAGGAAAGAAAAATAATTGAGTCACGTCCTAGAAAGCTTTTAGTGTTATGAACGGTAACAAATATACGTGTACATATATACTGAAGGTCAGTTTGACAATGATATGTTACCATACTAATAACATTAGCTCATAAACATTGCAAGTTGGAGCGCGTTAACGTATGACAAATGGAAATATAAATGCCATGTCACAAACGCAATCATTTTCGTGTCAGATCGGTATCAGAAAATTGTTCACTTTTGCGGCGACGACTCGACGCCGCAACGCCCTCTATCGTGACGTCGTGCCTGTAATGAATCCAAGGGAATACTGAGTACGAATTAGCTTTTTTATTCGCATATTGGCTAGCTAAAACATGCGGCCATATGGCGGCAACCAGATTGTTCAAAGACTATCATATCGCTTCAAAAATCACTAAAACCCAACAATGCTACTGCACCGTTTACATGGAGGTTCCGTACTTCTAGTACCTACTCGTACATAGATACGAGTATCTTACGAGTTGTGCTACGATATTGCTACGAAACTTGACGTTAACCTGTTAAACATACGCCCTTTTGTTTCCCTGTAAACTTGTTTATAATCCATGATGATTCTCGGATAGTTGATGATTTCGACAGTGTGTATAAAGAAATAGTGGAACCGTCATTATGCTTTGGTAAAGTGGAAAATATTTTTGCATGATTTCTTGATCGTTAATCGATGTTTAGATGTTCTAAGAAAACAATTTAAAATGAATGCATATTATAAAAATGCTCCAATATCGTGAGATCTTGACTGTATACATTCTGGGGTTACTTATTCTTAGAAGGCTGTTACTATGAAGAAGAACTTCTGTCTATTTCGGAATGACACAGAAACCAACTTCAAAAAAACAGTTTTAGGCAATATCATTCATCCCATCGGTATACCTATCACGCACATATATTTTTTTTATACAAGATATTATTCTTTGGTACGAAGTTGTTAATTTTTATGAATACCTGTATTAAATTTATTGTCAAAAATCACATAAGTCAAACTGCAAACGGAACGAGTCTAGTTTAACTAAAATCCTTATAAATGCTATTGGTTTCCGGAATTACAATGGCTAGGGTGAAATAGCCAAGCGAAACAGGTATTTCGGCTTAAAAACCTCATTAACGGTCGCTTAAACACTTGAAACCCGCCATTAAATTGGGAAGGACGTCCGAATAGGCACTAATTTTAGAACATTTACACCGCTTATAGCTATTTGCATGGAATTAACACAAAATAACCGTTAAACAAAAACACTTGAACCAAATTAATTCAGCTCTAAATCATAATGGTAGTGAGTTGTGCAATTAATTGCTCGAAATAACGTTATCAGCGAAACGGCACATTATTTCGACAAATGTTTGTAAGCATGTCCCACGATAAATAACGGATACTAAGCTGATTAGCATAAAATCGGGTCGACGTTTCCCGAATTACCTAAAATCTGCTAACAAATGGTGGCTTTGCATAATTGAATGAGTCCAAAGCAAACTCGGGCATATGGAGTACGAACCTCGTAATGTGAGTTTTATGGCCGAACGCAAAATGACGGATTAAAACACCTACGAGTTGGAGGTTTCCGTAAATCAAGTCAAATCGTTCTATTAATTCAATTTTATTCAAAACTATTTTTTGACGCGTAATCCTATGTCAATTGGCAACTTTTAAACTAGTGTAAGTAAAAGTCAACTAGTACTTACAGAATACTTTAATTTTTGATAATTTCTGTAACAACAGTTGTAAATAATAACAATTGTAAATCTAACCGCGTTTTATTATTGTCCAACTCAATTTGTTATCGATATCCTGTTTGTCGTGTTCAGCTAACATCAGCTTAATGGGGATTAGCCCTAATGCCTCGAGTAATACTTTATTAGGAACGACTCGTGCTTTTATGTCGCGTGTAATTATTTCTAAAGCAATTATTTAATAAAAGTGCATTGCTGATAGCCATCTTAGCAGAATAGGTGTAGTTAGATTTATAGATCGAACTTCATCATCGTCATTACTACTCAGTCCACTGCTGGACATAGACGTCTACAAGAGGTTCTTGCCTATTAGCCTCAAGCCAGGCATGCTGCATTAATAAGCTGTGATAGTCTAGTGGTTAAGAATTCAGCCTCTCGCTCCGGGGGTGCTGGGTTCAAATCGTTTTTAAGTTTAAATATCACTTGCTAACGGTGAAGGGAAACATCGTGAGGAAACTTGGACACCTTAGAATTTACATAAAAAAACTTCTAAGCTGTGTGAAGTCTGCCAACCCCCACTTGGCCAGCGTGGCAGTTAATGACCTGAACCTTCACATTATGAGAGGATACCCATTGTCCAACAGTGGAATAATAAATTGGTCGATTATTGTTTTATTTTATTATTATAGGAATGCGGGTTGAGCATTTCGCTATGCCTCACCAAACCTAGTGGAACGTAAACATTGAATGTGTTACTGCAGGAGTGTGGTAGAGATTCGAAAGAGAATACATGAAATATTGCTAAGCATTAAACAAACATCTGAAGTACACAGAAACAGGAAAGCAATAAGCAGGAGATAGTAACGGATAATTATTTATGCATTAACAATCTTATATCTAGACGTATGAAGACAAGGTTTTACATATATTCCTCTGTTTTCAGCTTAATTAAAACCACACACACGCGCACGCACACACACACACACACACACGTACACACACAAGCACACACACACACACACACAAACACACACACACATACATATACATATATACACACTTCTGACCGAAGATCTGTATAAACAGTTACAGTGGCGCTGCAAATTAAATTCGAATGTGAATATCTAGGCAAGGCCCATAATTATGTAGGTGCGTACCGGTTAACAAAAACCACGCTTATTTAGACACCCCATCCACAACGGAAACCCCGGGCCTTTGTGTAGCGTAATGAGGTTGAATTTGGCTTCGCAATTCGAAAATTTTAAGTGGATCATTGCATTTCTTTTGGGATATATACCCTCTTGCAAGCTCGCCGGATTAAGCCGTGTTTATTTTTTTACTTAAAACTCGCGGCTTTGCCGTTGTTGTTATCAGACTTTTGGTGGTTACTTCGAACTTCAGATACGAACGCTAATCAATGTATAACTTGCTTTGTTAAATTTTACGCATTTTATTTTTGATTTTCAATTATGATATTGCAAATAGTGCATATTATTTTAATCTTTCCTTAATTTAATGTATGAAGGAGACATTTTTCAATTCGTGTCCATTTTGGAGCCCTAACATTTAAATGACAAGTCTGTTACCCTACTCAATATTAGTCTTCATCTTAATACATTTATTCGTTCAACACATCGCCCTCATAATTTCTGTTTATCGCATTGCTTTGTATACATTGAAATACAATTTCGTAGAGGATTATTGGATTTCATCTGCGTATCTGTCTCGCATTCTCCGTGTGGGCTTCGTAGAGCGCCGTGTTGATTTCGTTCGTCCGCTCGGGACTCGCAATTAGATCCGGCCATTGTTCTCTGCTCTTAGCAATCGCTATTTACGTTACCACATTCTCTTTGAGCATAGCAAAGACTACGTAAACTTAGGCGTGCTTTGCTTTGGTTGTGCTCTATATGGTGTTTTACTTTCAAAAAGTTTTGGATATTAATGAGTTGTGTGAGTATTTTTCGTTAATAATTTTCAATATTTACTATTAGATGCATATTTTACAATAATCATTCGCTATATTTAACATAAAAGATCATTATTTTTAAACAGTTTCTACGTCAGCATCATCATTTAATTGATGTAAGTCACGGAGAATAATACGGGTAATGCATGAGAATAACACTGCCTCTATGAAAATAGTAATTAATGTAGAAGAAGCATGTCAGAACTAAAACATTAGAGATGCTGGGTACTCAGTACATTGGCTAGCCCGTAATATATCTGGAGTGATTATGAAATAATGATCACTGGGCAACGATTTCAATAGTATGGGGGACACAATAAACGAACAAGCACGAAGATACGTTCGATCTCAATACCCATAATTAAATATAGACTACTAAATCTTGATACAAATACATGGATATGGGATGGACATGGAGATGGACTACAGCACTAGCGTCGTAGCCCGGTGATTTGATGATTTTATGTAATGAAAATGTACCACTGCATTGCTAATTACAAAGTAAGTAATTAACACGAACGAACTAAGAACGAACGAAATAAGACCAAGATTCTCTAAATTACCTTTGAATAGTTGTATAGAAAGTACGAGAAAATATGTAGAAGATACCTACAGGAAGAAAATAAAAAAGGAGTAATGAAAAAACAGAAACACATAAGTAGCTATAAACATGAGTCGGGAGCGCTCGAAAGCATTATTATTTCATAAAAACCAAAACTTTATTTGTGAACTAAAAGCCTAATTTGAATAAAATTCCATATTGACAATTGGATTACTCATATCTACGTCACTACTGCGTTGTTTTAAAAGCACCAAACAGAATACATTGTACAGTGAATAAAAATATTGGACTGAAACTTGCATTTCTACTAACAAAATCGCCACAGTGCTTCTTTTTTCAATAATAATACCAGTTATCACAGACAGAATATAGAGCACATTCGGTTGCTTATATATATATATATATATATATATATACACATATACATACATATATATACATATACATACACACACACACACACACACACACAGACACACACACACACACACATACACACACACATATATATATGTATATATATATATTTATATATGTGTGTGTGTGTGTGTACATATGTATATATATGTATACATGTGTACATATGTATACATGTATATTTGCTTTCAAATTAATCTGTAATTGAGTTTGTTTATAAGTAATTATCGGAGTAAGGCCTTGTTAATATCGCAATCATATATCTGAAACAATTCGTAGCATGAACGAGGCAAAAATTGCTGCTATTAAAAATTCTGCTTGACGTCAACAAGCGTTCCTATGAATTTTCTATCCCTCTGGCTAAAGCGCAATGTGTCGATACATACAGAAACGCACCATACTTGTACTGCAATAAATATCAAAACGGTTTAACGTGTACGTGAGTGTTGCAAGCCGCCCGCGCGCCGGCCGCTGCATGCGATGTTGTGTGATTGTATTTACTGCATTAATGTTGGAATCATTTCTTTGCCAGAGTCGTGGAATTATGGAATGTTTCCCAATACTGTTTCTATTCGCTAACTATTTTTCAAAGTACAATGTAATTGTTTTACGTATGTTGCTTGAAGTATTTACTGATTGTTTAGTATGTAATTGTTTACTTATTAAAAACTTAAATTCTGGGTGCCATTTTGCAGGAGTTCGCCTTCTGAATTAAGAAAGCCTGAATTTATTGAATGTGCTTCTGGAAAATGGACTTTAAGAACTGATGTAAGTGACCGACACGTCTATACTTAATTGTAAAGATTCATACCTCTCCGACAAGGGTAAGGAACGAACCGTACCAAAACAAAAGTCACAAAAGAACTGAAAGCTTGAAATATCTTTCCAAGGTGGAAGTTGTTCATACAGTTTCACTACTAGAAATTGTTCTTCCGAAGATTCACTTCATGTAACTCTACGCTACTGTTGTTTTTCATTATCGTTTCTTAGCTTTTACAAATTCTCTGCGATGACTGTTTGATATTTTTTATTAGAAAGCGATGACTTGCTAAGCAATAAACGACGCTCTTAATTATGACATTCGCAAGTCGTAACGCAGTTTTTAATATACAAAAGCGCGTTAAGGAACACCGTACAATATCGATCAAATCTTCGTGTACAAATGGTTGAATAATACTTGGAATAGACAGCAACGATAGCTGAACGAAAATATTGCGTCAACTAATTACAAACTTGGGGGCTGTTTGAATTGCTAATATGAGTTAAAACGTTGTTTGGCGTTTTCTGTTTTCTTGCTAAGTTTCGGGACTCGCATGTCATTTCTTAATTTCATTGCGGGCATGAGAAAGTTTTGCACCCTTATTTATGATCGCTCAATAACAATGTTTTGATGTGAAACGTTTTGTGTCTCTTTATCTATCCAGTGCGCTAAATGATGTGTTTGTGTTATTCATCATATTCAGGTACTAATAAGAATAAGCAATGATACAATGAATAAGGTCCATGGACAAATAAAATAACAGAAATTACTTCCCTTTAATTAAATACTCATGAGTTATTTTTGTACTTTACGTAGGCTCACGCCTATGATCTCCGAAGGGGTAGGCAGAGGAGAGTAGCATACTGCCACGTTGCACCAGTTACGTCTACGTCCTATGGTGGTGAGATTATTGCCATTCACCGGGCACAAATCCAGACTCCGAGTCACTACTACAAATTCTAAATGAGAAGAATCCAATAGTACCCGACCCGGGATTTGAACCCGGGACCTCTCGATCGGCAGTCGCGATTGCAACCACTCGACCAATGGCGCAGTCAAAATCTATTTTAATTAAATCGTAATCAATTTGTATTTGAACTATAAGCATTTAATTAATATCGAAATTTATTTAGAGATACTGGACGCGTATCCCGGATCGAGTACTATCGGATTTTTCTAACTTAGATTTTCCAGTAGAAATTTCTAGCAGCGGCTCGGGGTATCTTTGCCCTGTGTATGACAGTAGGCTCACTATCTATTACATGGTCGGACGTAAACGTACTCGTAACTGGTGAAAGGCAGCAGAGCAATACGCTACTCTGCCCACTATTTTAGAAATTACAGGCGTAATGGTATGTTTTTACGTTTATAATATTTTCGCAACAATAATTATGAATGGAAATTTCATTACAGTAAATATGTCCTTAGAAATAACAGTCGAACCTGTAAACCTTTACGGCTCTGAGTTATTTTTCACTAAATCCGCCATCTCGCCTTACTGTCGAATATATCATAGCACGAAGTTAACAAAGTTCTTTTAAGAAAGTTTCACGTCAACGAATTGTAAGGTATTCCATCCACTTTCAGCCAGTAAGAATATTTTCAGATTTTTCAGTCGGCATTGAGTCCGATATTCGATTTGAATTGACTGCAATCATTTTTACATTCTCGTGTTTGAGGGACGTCTGATTCTCTCTCTACTGCGTTGTATTCAGATTCTACATAAGATTCAGATTATATGTATTATAAATAACGATTATTTAGTTAAAATACAAAGCAGCCTAAACATTGACTATTTCTTTGGGACGAACTTGATATACGAAGCCTTGAAAATTGATTCCCGTTGCTGCTATGTTTATTAATATGTAGAAACATAATACCGATGAATCTGAACTCCAGATTAATACTCGGACATTATATACACATTTGATTAATTTTTCAAGACTTAAAAAGTCGTAGAAAAAAGTTCCACGTCTCCATTATGGAAGAACCTCCAAGATATTAGGGATATAGATGTGGCTGCGACTGGAATTGGACTGCAATTGGAACTTAAATGACTTAGAAAGTGGATGTGTACAGGAACCTATATAATATTAATTTAAATATGATCGTTTGTTAAACGGTAAAAAGGGTTATTTTTATCTATAAACAATTTTTTTTCTGTACCGGACCCGAAGAGAAACATTAGAAGTGTCATAGTGTTCCAAGTATGATTCTTATAAAGCGAATGTACAGAACATTTAAAATTAGATATTACCTGTGTTAATAAATAACACATATACATTATATATGTTAATAAAATAACACATATACATTATCCGAATAAGTGACTATTGTTTTAGCTATAAATATAACTACCTTACGATGACCATAACCCCCTGTAGCCGTAACGTCGCTTATCTACGTAATTGGTATTTTCCATAAATTGAATGACGTTCTATGCCTGTGTTTATTTGAGTCATTTAATATCTTGTTAAGAATGTAACTTCTAGTTTAAAGAAATAAAGTTATTTTTGTTTTGAATTCTCGGAAGTACGACTGAAAAAAAAGTTAACCTTATTTATTTAAATAAATATAATATTTATTTTATATTATAATACATTTGTAAACTGTCAATTAAGTCGTATGACAGAAAAAAATGGTTTCTAAAAAAATATTTATGTATTAAATCATCATTATGAGGTGCAGCGCTTATTTTATAAGCAGAGTACATACATACAAGTGTAGCTTTGTTAATACTATTTTACTTTTCCTATAATTTCAGTGAGATTTGAAAAAAAAGCCACATCATGCCTGCAATCCCCGAAGGGGTTGGAAGGGGAGTGTAGAAGGTACACTCCCACGTTTCACCAGTTACGTTTAAGTCCCATGGAATAGGTGGCGAACCTATTGCCATACACCGAGCGTTGATCCAGACTCCGAGTCATGAGTAGAAATTCTAAATTAGAAAATTCACATTATACCCGACCCGGGGTTTGAACCCAGGACCTCCCGATCGGCAGTTCGGCAGATCGGCTCGACCAACGAGGCAGGCACTTTATATACTAACAATATATATTTCAAAAGCCTTTAAGATGTATAAATAAAATAAGAATGTTTGCTATAACTATTGCTTGAATTAAATAATGTTCATGATACGGTAAGCTGCCATCTAACGGAAAGTCGCGTAACTAGGTGGGCTTTGTCCGTCTGAAAAATCATTCTGCACAGTACTGCCATCTAACGGAAACCTTTTGAACTACAATTGCTCCACACTACCATACTGTACAGATGGCGCTTTAGTAGATTTTAGGATTAGGGCGCTTTGAAATTCTATTTATTGATTTATTCGTTAAGTTGCAGATAGTTTCCTGAAGTTATACAGTAGTTTTAAACACATAACATTCACCTTTTTCTTTTTTTACTAAATATTTGTAATTTTAAAATTGAATCCGTACCATCTACTCTATTTTTTAGTAGATGGTGTACTGAAAATATAGAAATCGCGCCCAGAAAAGGGATCCAGGATATACACCAATATATTTCTATCAATTTAAGACTCAACAGTGTCATAAACACTTTCTAAATTTGAATTTTATTTATAGCAATTTAATTTACCTTATTAAGTTTTCATACAAATGCTTTACCGACCCCGTAAAATTTTTTGATGTGTCGTGCCATTGGAGAGGCCATGTCCCCCAGTACACGGGAGTAGGCTGATGATGATAATGATAATGACATTTTTGATGGAAGTAAATTAATTTAATTCCGATTTGTTTAGGAAATATTTTCATTTGCTGCAGGCAAGAACATAATATTTTTACAATATAAAAACGTTGTTATCATTAAAATATATGTATTATGTAGTCATGGATTAAAATTGGAGTGTAAGTTCCAGCCAGAATTTCAGCTTTAGTCCTCCGGAATAAGATTCTCTTTAAGGTACAATAATGTTACAAAGATTTTTATATATTACACTGCTATTATAACTGCACAAGGACTTCTGTCATCTTTGATATTTCTGTAATAATAATACATGTCTCGGGACATCTTACATACGGGCATATGATTACAAATTAAGCACCAGTAATTAAAATACGCACATAAATATATATTAATACACATAGTTTTAACACTCAGACAGAATAAGCATTTTTTCTCATCACACAAACATTTGGTCGGGGAGGGAATGGAACCCATGATTTCAAGCTTAGCAGTCAATTTCTGGACTATTGGGCCAACCGCCAGTCACAATAATATAAAACATGTTCGTGAAAATTGACTTGATTTAATCGAGCGTTAGGGCACGGTAGTTTTGTATAAAAATAATCAATTTTGAGCTGAAGCGATGCGGCGCTGGCGTGCTGCAGCGAGAGGTTAAGTGGACGCTTTCGTCTAAGTCTTTTGACATTTTAGATATCTCCACAAATTTAGGTCAGATTTCATCACGACGCGACAAGAGACAGTAACACGTATAAGAGCATTATATTCGTGTGGCTAAAGGTATATCTATAAGTTGTTTTTATAATATTTAATATTGTACGAGTTTAAAATAAGGTACTGAATAATAACAATACATAATATTATATTGGAATTAGAACAAATTCAATAGTAATTATGTGTTATTAATGAAATTATAAATGAGGCTGTAACAGAGATATTTAGCACTCGGTGCGCTCAGTTCCTATCCCGTAAAGGACCTGACATGAGGAAATGTACTAGTGAAACGTATAAATTTTAATACCACTGAATACCACAATACCGAATACCACTTGACCAATGAAACATGACTAGAATGTGTACAAATAAGTAATCGAACAAAAGGAACAAAATGATACAACCCAATAAGGAGTAAGGACAGATGTATCTATTTATGTTTTTTGAATATGTTGGTAGGGCACACTCAAATAACACTGTCTGAAAATCCTTGGACTTGGTTCACTAAAAAAATATATTCGCACTCTGTAATCGTGTTGCCTGAATATTACGATCGCTTAGTGTACATAATAAACAGTTTGAAATGCTCCCACGAATGAAATCCGCGTACATTGTATGTTTACTCCCACTCCGTAAAAGAAACTGAGTAGAGCAAGTCTTAAGTTTTCGTTCCGTGGGCTTATAAATATAAACAAATTCTATATTTAAATACACAAGTATTTCTTTATTTCGACATATGTAAGTTTCTGAAGTGTTTAAGCTCTTTCAAAGATACCGAGAAGCAAACAAACGTTTTTATATGTCTTTCTATTCATTTCGTCGAATTTATCGAATTGGACTGGACCGATTTGGAAGGGACAACAAAAGCTTGAAGATTTTTAAGAGGGAATAAGTGGGACTAACAAGTATTAAACTACGTTATAAGGATGTTAATTACGTGTTAAAATATGCAGGAAGCACTAGTAATCTACAAAAATATGTGTGTATGTTGAACATAAGGTACGTAAAAGAGTGATTTTAAAATCACAATTACGAACTAAAGTTTTATTTATACTTATAGGTTAGATTTACACCGTAATACTAAGAAGTAACCCGCGTCGAGCAGTCCAACAAAAAAGGGGTTAATGAAAAGGTCGTCAAGCGACCTATTTGGTCGCTTGCTCTTTGAACTACTGTTATTATTAGATCGTCACACCAGGCTCCTTGCGGGGTAGGTACAAAATATTGATAGAGAAGTATTCGCACATTAACTTTGTTGTCGACTACCTCGTTGCTTGATTGGTTCGATTCCTGGGTTGCGCAAAGTTTATTTTCTAACACGAATTTCAAAATTTTAGCACGGAGTCTGGATTTATGTCTGGAATATCGCATTAGCCTATTTCATAGTGAGACATTTAACAAAATTGGTAAATCGTGGGAGTACATTATACTCGTCTGCTTATCCCTACGTGGAAATATAAGCGTGATGTTATGTTTTTAAACATATATTTTTATTGTGTTATTTTTATCTCGCTTCGTTTCTCTTTACCTGTGGAACAAGAGACCAGACGGCAGGAATTTGTAAAAGATTCTCCTCCAACTATATAACAGCTTTAATTTCCTTAGCGACACTAAACATTTTATGGATAAAGGTGCTTCATTCACGACCTCATTTTCTCTTTTCATAAGGCGTGATTGATGTCAAATACGCCGGGTTCCGAGAGGAAATAGATTATCTCGGTATTTTCTAAGGCAAATTCTTGCTTCAAAAAGGCTTGCCCGAAGCAATTTTGAACATGTCTCTGTGTAAAAGATCTGTCTGTGAGATTTTAAATTGATTGTAGTTGAGAAGCTGTTTAATACATTTACTACTTAAATTATTCTTCTTGTAAAGCTAAAATGGTCCATTCGTAAAGTAACTAAGTCACTTGAACATTTTGGGCAACGATCTTGTAATGTCACTTTTCATTTATTTGGTTCCATATAAAAATCTTTAAATACTCTATTAATATCATTAGTCGTACAAGAATAATGTGGCAAAATTTTTAGCAGAAGCGCTTCAGGCCTGCGAAGGTAGAGAGATATTTGGCACTTGATGCACCCTGCCTACGCCGTAAGAGACATGGCGTAACGCTTTAATAATAATCATTTCATGTTTATAAAAATGGATGAACTCTAGTACACATATGAATACGTATCCAATCCAGACTGGCCGAGATAGGTGAGCTTGAATTTGTCTTCGTTACGCCTGATTGAGGCGGCGTGTAGTGCTCTCCTTCAGGATTATGTAGTTCATCAAGAGCCGCCTTCCGACTAATGCCGGGGTCACTTTTTATATTGCGGTTGATTATGGGGTTATGTGGATCGCTTATTGGACTTTCACTTATGTACAAGAACGAATACTGCATATTTATATTTTTACATATAATAATAATTATATAATTGTATAATAATTATTACATAAAAATATAGTGTTGAATGATTCTATGTAGGCAGTTCTCAGTAGATTTACTGCAAATGAATTTGTTTTCAAAATAGATGAAATATAGTACTAAATACGAGTATGTAAATGAAAAATTAAATTATGTATATAAACGCATCACTTGAGGACGGCTAGTCTGATAGTCTGCCTATTTTTTAAAGGTTTCTAATAGTTCGAGTAAGGTTTTTAGTGATAAAGAAACAGGAAAAAATTGCCCTGAAAAGTGGAAGTTTTTCGAAGAACTGAAAGTGCTTTTTTCCATGGGATTTTTGTATGTACTCAAGACCACAATTCACCATTCAAACGATGGATATGCGAGGATTTGTTTTTGGTTTTTTTTGTTACCACACGGTTGAAAAAATTTCCTCGGAAAGTCAAAAAAATTTGACAATCTGTAAGAATCATGACTTTTTATATGCTTTCGATTAGAAACAAGTTGTATTTAGTTAGTTTTGTAGACGCCTATCAATTAATGTTATAAAAGATGTAGGAAAATTACGAAAAAAGTTGAGGTGGCACTCTATGTATCAAAAGTATTGAAATACTTATGACCGTGTGTTATCCATTGTTTGAATAAACGTAACATCACGTCTGTGATCCTCATAGGGGTTGGCAGACGAGTGTAGTCCACCCCCACATTTTACTAGTTACGTTTACATCCCACGAAATAGATGGCCTGTTATTCAACACAGAAGAACTTAAAAAAAAACACTTTCTATTTGAATTGTTTTAAATAACAGGTGTTTTGGTGTATTAAGAAATAAGTTTTTTCTCATTTTTACTTTGTCTTATCATTTCCAATGGCATGTTCCACATTTTCAAAACTATCACAAGCGACTTTACTGTAATGATTAGGCATTACTATTATACTTATATAAACACGGAAGGTCCCTCACGGGATAAACAGAGAGCACGGAGAATCAAATATATTTATCCTTACAGAATTGATTTGCCCATTCAACATTCATCACTCTTCAGCCACGCTCGCCGGTTTCGAAAAATTTGATTCCTCCATTACTCAGTACCTGACCTGCTTGGTCAAGATTGTTAAGTATTGATTTTTTTCGATATCTGCGTCCATCAAAATTCGCATTATTAATCTGTTTTGTCATTCTTTCATTTGTCATCGTTTCTATAAGTTCAAATTTCCAAGCTACGGTCACTTACCAAGTGGGCCATCTGCCTGTATGCGAAATTAACATAAAATATTAAATAATTAGTTAAAATATAAAATGAAATAATAAATAACACGTTACATATGTATTTTCCGTGGTCTAGAATTTCGAAAACTTTTTAAGTTTGCCGCGGCTTACGTCGTCTTATAGGGGATAGAGTGATAACATAAATCCGAGCAAGCGAAAAGCTGGCGAAAACTGATAATAATGTAAGATAAAACTTTTACGATAAACGTTGAGGCTGGCAGGTGAGCCTGGCCTGGTCTAGAATCTCTTAGTTCTTAACAAAACTTGCCCAACTATGAACAGTTCGTGAACTTTCCTATCAAAATATATTATGCACTAGCCGTTGCCTCGTTAGTTCTACTTTACTGAAACTGCTTACTTTCTGTTGCCTTTAAATGTTTCCTTTCGCCGTACTACTTTTTCTTTTCCCTGGTTCGGTTACATTTCTCTAGTTATGTTTATCTGAAATGTTTTGAAGAAACCTATAATAGTAGTTGTTGTATGACCATATATATAATATCTGCTTTATAAAGGGACATGCAATTTGTAAGGATAAGAGATATTGCACTCGGTGTTTTCTGCCTACCTCGTAGTAGATTGGCGTGCAGATATAACAAAAAATATGTACTTATATTACTAACTACGGTTATACATCACACTCTATAATAAAAATATAAATATAAATAACATTATAAAATCTAGCTGTGTTGTTTCAGACAATAACTGCTGAACAAATAACCTACGAGGACAGTTTGGACTTTTCGAACGGGATGCCGATTCCTTGGACTACTCAGTATATATCAATTCTTAGAGTTGAAACACGAAAAGATGAATGTATGGAAATTATTTCGATTTCTTAACTTTTATGGACTATTTCTTTGTCGTCAACGAAGCTTACAACAGCCCTTCACACATCAGGTCTTTGGCGTTCCATGACGTCATAATTCATGTCAAACTTGCCTTGACGCTCTCAGGACGCGTGAGTAATGATAGTAGTTCTGATTAGTAAGGTATGTAAGGAGTTTTTATGAATTGTGATACATAACTATAACTTTAATTTTTTCATTCGGCTAAAGTATATTAGCAGCGGACACAGTGATAGTGGTGATAGCCTAGAGGTTTAGAATTCAGCTCCTCACTCCAGGGTCCGCGTTCAGATTCTGTAACCATCTCTTTACAAAGTATGAGGGTTTTAACATTATCATATTCTGTAACATTGAAGGAAAATCTGGGAAAACTTTCCCACCTTGCAGTTACCCAAAATTTTATCCCACATTTGACAATGAAATTACGATGACGACAAATATAAAAGCGATTTGAATATCAAATCCACACGGGGAGAAACTGAATTTTAAACTAATATGTTGCCAGTGCTTATCTCTCTACTTTCCTGAATTAAGTTCACAGTTTTTCCTTAAAAGTATGTACTTCTTAATACTTTGCATACATAATCGTATTAACAATGTAATGCTATGTGGGTACGCGATATATTTTAATTGATATAGGTAATAAGGCGTCTGATATCCTTGCCATGACGCGATTACAGTGCGGCGTGACGACATAACTCATGCCACCTGCGACTGTGGCGGCCGCACGGTGAGTTATGTTAGCTGGTGTTTGCATATGCATCAGCTGCTCTGGCGGCATTTTGGTAAAAATTAATTTAAGCGTAGCATGCATTTAGCATGTATCGCATAAAATGAATGTAGCGTAAATTTCGAATGTATTATATATATTGCACGAATAATGTAAAAAAATGACTGGCTCGTTGGTCAAGTGGTTGTAAGCGCGACTGCCGAACGGGAGCTCCTGGGGTCAAATCCCGGATCGGGTTGAATGGGAATTTTGTAATTTAGAATTTCTAGTAGTGACTCGGAATCTGGATCAGTGCCCGCTGTATGGCAATAAGCTCACCATCTACTCCATGGGACTTAAACGTAATTGGTGAAACGTGGGAGTGTACTACACTCCTCTGTCTACCCCTTCGGGGATTACAGGCGTGATGTTACGTTTATTTTAAATATTTATTTACTAAAGTCACAAACATCATCATCATCCTTTAGATATTCACTGCTGGACATAGACCCCCCTTAATCGGCGCCACTCCTTCTGGTCCTAGGCCTTCGGAATCCAGCAGCTTCCCGCTGTCTTCTTCAGGTCATTAGACCATCTGGTAGGAGGGCGACCTACGCTCCTCTTGTGAGACGTGGCAGCCACAGCCACAAACATACGTACTTTTGATTAATACTTTCATATTAATAGTAGATAAATTATACAATGTTACACACTAAGTGCAAGTACGTTTTATTTGTGACGACATAAATAATTTTTGTTAACATAACATAAGATTGCAATAAAACTTTATTGGATTAAGATTATAACATAAGTAATTCTGACTGACCAGCCCGATAAATAAGTGACAAAAACGCTTCGCAAGTATGGAGGCACCTGGTGGAAAACCGGTGCCTTCAGAATTGCTTACCGAGGTAAAGATTTAAAAGTGTTGACAAAATCGAGACTGATTGTTAAAATGACTCTACTACTAGCTGTAAGCACCTGGACGCGGAGAATGGCGGCAATGATTTGCTCGAAAAGCTTGCCAAGCCAACGTTCAGCAGGCGTATAGCCCTGTACGCCGCTGGGCTTTCAACTGGCCGACCCATTTTATACACGAGCACTAGCTAGCACTTACCTTCATTTTGTGAGAAATTGGCCGAAGCGGAGACAGTTGCTGAAGAGTCGTTGCTATCTGGACTCCAGAACGATAGACACTAGTACCTAGACCTGACATGGAATTTTTATCCACCTAGATAGTAGTAACTAAACCATTAATATGCTAATGTAATGTATTTAAGTAGACTTTGTGCATATGACTTTCGGCATAATTCTGTGATGAACATTCTTAGATTACCTTTAATCAACGCAACGAAATTAACAGTTGTGAAACAATAACTTTATAAAGACCGCTGAAAATCATCATCATCATCATCGGCCTATTTCAGTCCACTGCTGGATATAGGCCTACCCCATTATGCACCATC
>DWJK01000165.1:0-26954 GCA_018248815.1 Croniades pieria auraria
AGGTGTGTGAAGTCCGCCAACCCGCACTTGGCCAGCGTGGCGGACTACGGCCTTAACCCTCTCACTATGAGAGGAGATCCATATTCCAACAGTGGAATGTTAATGGGTCGATAAAAAAAAAAAAAATTAATATATGTATTTATTCTGACTGAGCGTAATAAATATTACACTGTAAATATATATTTACATGTCATGTACATAAATGGTTTTTCACCTGTCTGGTTACCACAACAAACTCTCTCGATGCTTACTTTGAGATCATGTGGCCGGGTGTGGAGATGTCCCAAGATTTTATTATTATATATTTGTTTCTTAAGGCCACAGTAACAGTGGTGCGGCGAACGTAGAACACTTTCTATATAAATTGTGGAAGCATGCATTGTAACGTTGGCTGACGGACGCTGGACTGCGAGGGAAAGTTTCCCTCGGGCTGGGATCAGTTGAACACTCCACATGCTGGTAGGGCGATGCTTCGTGACCATACAGCTATTACATTTTGTAAGTCTGGTATGTATAGTTAATTCTTATTGTTATATCGTCAATCCTGTTTCCTGTAGGTAGACAGAAAGGACAAAGTGTCAAATATATTTATCCTAATGTGCCTATTTTGAATTGATCACTCTCTTTATATATTTTAAGTAATATGCATGGAGACGAATGAAAGGATAAGGGTCTGAATGTATGAAACATTGTAAATGAGCCCTAAGGATCAGTTTGTCTTCTGCGCTATAGAAATCACATATCACGGAAGTGTGGAAGCGCTGAATGGGTTATTGTTGCCGAAATTTTAATATTCTTTCACTTGCGTTCCATTCTGAGGAGGATATTAAAAATTTGTTCCCATACGCCCTTCGGCTCTCGCAGTATTTTCGGTGGTCTGACGCAAACAACACATCAATAGCTATACGTATATTAAGTACGTAGCTTTTTATTTACGTAATAGAATAAATTCTTCTATATAAAAATATTCTATACATATCATGACGTAGCGTAGGACGCCCTCCAACTACATAGGTGGAGTGACGATATACGCGAAGTGGCTGGCAGCAGTTGGATGCGACGAGCCGAAGATCGAGCTCAGTGGCATGCTATTGGAGAGGCTTATGTCCAGCAGTGGACGGAAATAGGCTGATAATGATGATGATACATATCATCATCATCATCATCACCATTATCACTCCCGTCCACTGCTGGACATAGGTATCTCCAACGGCACGCCACTGAGCTCGATCTTCAGGTCGTCGCATCCGACCACTGCCAGCTACTTTGCGTATATCGTCACTCCACCTAGTCGATATATATAGTTATCTTTAACTATTGTCCGCAGTGATTCTTCTACCATGACAGTGTTGACTGAAGAAGGTCATATTTATAACATGGCAACATATTTGGACCATGAAGTCATTGTTACTGTAAGAATTCGTGTTTCGGTATGAAGGCTACATTTGGCAGTATATAGAATACCAGACGCGACCATTTCAGTCTTAAGCCTTTGGCACGGTCTACGCCTAAATTTATTGTCTTCGTAGCATATGTGAACCCTTTCAGACCCTTTTAGGTCTCATATTGAAACCCTTGGAAATTCTGGCCAAAATGTACTCGCACTGAATAGAAACACTATATACCCATGTTTGAGTTCTTTTAATATTCGAAATGTGTTAAACACTATTAAGTAAATAAGATAATTAAAAAGATAAGAATCTTCGGAACATCATCAATAAATCTTCAACACAGGAAAATGCGTTTAAAAGCTCCCGCGGTCTCCTTAATGATCTCTGGGCTACTAAATTACGTGAATAAGGCCGCTTTTCGCTCGCCAACGAGTATCACACGATCGAACTAATACACGACACGGGAATTAAATCAATATTATCTCAGCGATATTCGCTACTTCACATATGCATTCTTTATTCTGAAATCGATAGAGTCGATATCGTTAATTTTATAAATTAAAATGTACTATTTGTTTTTTTGCAAGGAAGAGCAGGTACTTTTTTATCATGTTAGACTTTTTTGTCTTTTTTTGCACATTTTGAAAATTTCATCTTGAATAGAAACAAAGACATGTTTTTTTAACTTCAGTTGTAATTTTGCTACCGGCGTTGATATTATCAACCCTTTTTTTTTTAATTTTAAAAGTTCCAGTTAAAAAACTAAAAAAGGTCCACCAATCAGCGCTTAGCGTAGTGGACCTTAAAACTCTCATTCTGAGAGGAGATCCGTGTTCCAACGGTGGAATAATAAGGAATGGAATATGGAGTAATGAATATGAAAGCTCGGAAAAAATATTATAAATTGAGAATGGACTATAATACACTCCCATCTCACTCTTCTCTACACACATTTTGCACTTGTTACGTCTGCGGTCCGCCGTGGAATAGCGGGCAGTCTTTGCCATACACCAGGCACGAATCCAGGCAGATGCTGGATGCGACAAGCCGAGGACAGGGCGCGATGGCGCTCATTGGGGGAGGACTATGTCCAGCAGTGGTCTGAGATAGGCTGATGATGATGATGAGACACGAATCCAAACAAATGAATACATTAAACATGACTAAAAATAAACATTATAATAAATATAAAAATAATACACCAACTGGCTCCGATTCTAAAAACTAACAAAGTCGGTAACGATAGCAGAGAAAGAGCCATATAAGTTAGGTAAGGCGAGGAATAATATTATTGAGTGGAGAACTCAAAAGTATCGAACTCGGGTGGACTGTTCGCAGAAAAACAACAATTGTTTCAAGAACAAACCGACTTGTTTCAATTTTGTTACGTTTTCTTGTTTTTCTGTTCAATTGTTTTCCTATTCGACTGTTACAGTAATTGGTGAATTGCGTTATATTTTATCGAAGTCGCCATCCGGCGAGCGACAGCGACACTTCAAAGGGCTTTCAACTAACGATAAATGTATTTTTTCACTCTAACAACTTTAAGATATTTTGCTATGTAACATGACTATTCGTCGCCAACGTTTTTCTATTTGGCTGTATTTTATTAAGTATGTAGCACAGTTTTACCGACTACAAAAAAACCACAACGGTTTTAGAACTTTATTCGCATGTTGAACCGTTCGCATCTTTATGCGTAGTATATTGTAGAACACAATTTTTTTTATATACATTTTCACTCGTCAGTAGTACACTCCCACGTTTCACCAGTTACATTTATGTCCCAAGGAATAGGTGATGAGGCTATTGCCATAAACCGGGCGCGGATAAGACTGCGAGTCTCTACTAGAAATTCTAAATTAGAAAAATCCACTAGTACCCAACCCGGGATTTGAACCCAGGACCTCCCGATCGGCAGTCGCGCTTGCAACCACTCGACCAACGAAGCAGTCAGTCAACCTTAAAATAATTTTGTTACATACATGGTTTCTATAATGATATAAATATGTGCTCTCTGCCTACTCCGTGATAGACCTGGCATGACTGTATATTAATAAAAGAATCATAATAATATAATGAAATTATGTAAGACTACTCCACGCCACCACTGTTCCAATCAACATACCTAACTAACATGCCATGCAAATACCTATCACGCCGGTAAACGAACAAGCTTTTCATTACGCGAGGGATGCAGGTAGCCAAAGAAGCCATGTTGCGGCCACACCATAGCATTATATCGCAATATCAAATATACACAACTCGAACAAAATATTGACCACAATATTTTTAAAACAGATATTCGTAAATTAAAAATACTGAGCCGAATATTGAAAATAAAACTTAATTTAAATAATATTTTTAAAGTTTTTTTTTTAATTTTTAAACGTATCTCCAAAATGAAAATGGAGGACAAAAATATAATTATTCCAATCTCGAAAATCAATCTATTTAAACTGATTAAAATGATTAATATATACGTAAAGAAATAATTAAATATATAAATAATTTAAATCCCATATTTAGTCACAGGCTTAATGTTACATTTACTTAGTTCTCGTCACCAATATTTTATTAGCCACACTTGCTTACTCTTTGCCAATATTTTATTGGCCATACCAACTTTTCTTTGCCAATATTTTATCTAACATACTTCGCCAATATTTATTTATCGTACTTCCTTTGCTAATATTTTGTTATACTCTATACTCGTTATAGTACAGATTTAATTTAAACGTTACATCACGCCTGTAATCCCCGAAGGGGTAGGCAGGGGAGTGTAGTACAATCCCACGTTTCACCAGTTACGTTTAAGTCCCATGGAATAGGTGGTGAGCCTATTGCCGTACACCGGGCACAGACCAGACTCCGAGTCAATACAAGAAATTTTAAATTAGAAAAAGATTAAATATATACATTATAATACATTTGCAAACATACACATAACAGAACGGTAACAGTTAAATATTCTAATCAGCGTATGAAAAGAGGGTAAAGTATAGGAAATTATGATCATACTCGTATAATGAAATGGGTTTCTTCAATATGTGAGATGAAATAATCAAAGCACCGTATATTTCTTAGCAGTTACAGAATGATTAGATCATTTTGATTTAATCAAGAAACTTATTGCTGGTTCTCCTTAAAGTATGTGAGTTAAAGATTTGCCTGTGGCATTGTCCGTGCTGACAATTATATTCGTTGATAACGGCTGAATTCCCCAATTTGGTAAGACAGTGGCTTCGGCACGGTGATATGACGATCTGCGAAAGGCTACAGGCATATGCTGGATGCGATAAGACGAGGACAGGGCGCGATGGCGCTCATTGGGGGAGGCTTATCTACAGCAGTGGACTGAGATATGCTGATGATGATGGCTTTTTTCTTGTTTCGTTAAAACTAGGAACTAAGAATACTAATTACTTAATGGTTTTGTATATCCCTTGAGCAATGACCCAAAAATTTTGACAATTATTGCAGATCATGTCTTCATGATGACGTTCAGATCATCATGATGAATGATCATCATTTTGATGTGACTATCCGAAAGGAAATGTTACATCAAAATTGGTCTCAACGTATTACATAGCGTAGTATATCCAAACATGTCCAATCGGGTTTAGTAATGGTCCAGAAAATTCAAATGAGGACACTCTCAGACGTCAGGAATAGAAGAAGAGACACTGAAAGGCCAGGCCGTCCATATTGCAAAAGAAACGGCTACAAACAGACAGACAACTTAGCACACTTAACGTTTATTACAGATAGACCATTCGCAGGATTATTGGTTCCATACGTAAGTAAGACTCGTCCACTTCCAACAAAATGACATCTCTAAGAGATTTTTATGATAAGCGGATCACTTAGCCGGCTCGAGTGAGTCGTGATCCGTATAATTAAATTGTATAACTCGTATGAGTACTGCATAATTTTTCGTATTTTATGTATCCGCTGAACGACGTTCGCAGTAATTGAGAATTATATGGAATTTTAATAATATTTCGAATATCTCAACTATAATTACCTAATATAACCTATTATATATGTTTTTATTGCAATTTATTGGTGCTCCAGTGTTTATAGAACGGAAGCAGCGAATGCACGTCGGCCGGCGGATATGGAAAAGTCAGTTGTGTTCATTGACACCGCTCCAGTCTGCGTGTTTCAAAACTACAACAGTTACCTATGATATGAAGATAAGTTAACGAAACTTTCTAACTTAGATTTCCCAATAGAAATCTCTAGTAGGGGTCGGAGTCTGGATCTGTGCTCGTTATATTGCAATGGGCTCACTATCTATTCCAGGGGACGTAAATCGTAACTGGTGAAAAGTGAGAGTGTACTACACTCTCTGCCTGCCCCTTCGGGGATTACAGACTTGATGTCACGTTTTACGTTGCGTATAAAACTAAAGATGTAACATATATATGTTGAACATATTGACCACAAGTTTTTTTCAGTTAAGCGAGATTAGACTCGGTCAACACATAGATAGGTGACCACTATCAGAATATTTGCACAAGCGTTTCAATGTTTTAAAGGTCACTTAAAGTAATAGATCTTAACTGTTATTATAAAATGCAGTTTCAAAATAACAAACACTCGTCTGTCATTTGTTTTTAACCGCATTTCATTAGGACTTCCCACATTATACAGGGTCTTCGTCAATCTGTAGCGGAGAAGAACGCTAGAGCATGTTCCAAGTCTCTGACAGTCAAAGAGACCAGTGTTCACTACTGGTATATAAAAGTTCCTCTTTTCATCTACACGGCGAATTCTACTATAGTTCTATCAGGAATCATTGGCATATAGTCTATTAGACCTATCTCACTTAAAATTGAATTTGGAACATAAAAATTTGAGGTCCATATAACAATGACTGAATTCGAGAAATGTCAATATATATAATTACGATTTATTGTATAGATTATAGAATTTTATCAAAACCATAAAAAAAATACGACATTTAAAATGCTTAAGCGGTTCTAATGCATGGATAGCACACTAACAATATAAAAGGGACTGTACATTACCCATATTATAAATAACATTAACATACGATTTCCATAAATTTGCATGCATCGCCGGCTAATGAACAACGTGCGCGAACAAACACTTTCACCAGCACGCGACGTACCGGTCCGTGCGGGTTCGATTCCCGATAACAGCGCAGTAACCAGAGCACCAGTTAATTGATTTATTGGCCCACTTGTGGGCTAGAACGCGGAGCGAGGGCATAAATAATGTGTAACCCGACTTGTTTTAATACACGCTAAGGGAAACGAGATTCAGTGAAAGAGTATATGTATATTTAGCTTGCCTAAGGCGTTAAGATTTGATATCTGAGATTGACCCTTGGAAAATAGAAATATGTAAACAGTGACGAATGTACAAAAATAACTTCACGTCTGTATTAATAGTGATATTTGGGAGTAAGTTCTTTCTGCCTACCGTAAGTACCCGAAATGGAAGGTTTAATAAGCAAACAATAATTTAAAAAAATCAATTGTATGTGACATACATAATCTTATTCTTGGACCACGACGGGTTATGATGTTTTGTGTTAAATTCATTGTTCCTCAACATTACTCAAGTACTTTACGCGTACAAAATTTATCGATGTTAAATAAATAAAAGGTGACACGTGAAAATAACACAAGCTTAAATAAAATTAAAATCTCCGCCGCGATCTCGCTGCGATCAGCGCGAGCTCAGGAACAAGGACTTCTTAAAACCCCATAAATAGTTGGATTATCTCAAAAAACATATGAGTTAAGCCGGTACAAGAGCTTCATTTTTACTGACTTCCTCCCCCGCCTCCCTCTCCCTTCCAATCTTCAGTATATCCGCGCTGCACTTCAACGTCCTAATAAAAGTCAAGCACAATACCTACCCCGGGAGCGTCCTATACACAACTCATGAGGACGCGACTGACGGCCGATGCGCCGTTGATTGTAGAGCCCGCTATCTCCGATCCGCTGTATCTCCGATCTCGCTTGTAAACTGATATCCAGCAATATGATACGCTATTGTGTTGTCTCTCCAACGAATCGTTAGCCCGTAATTGACTGTAACACGATTTTAGCCAGCAACTGGCTGAAATAAACAAGTGAGCGTCAACGCTGTTTACTTTTGTTACAGTTTAGAATAACGTTCGCCCATTAGTGGAGCTATTGGACGATTGGCTTTAGAAAAATATACAATTTCATCTATTGATAGGTATTGTTACTATTATTACATCGTAACGCCCAGACTCTTTCAAGGTAGACTGATAGCAGCGAATACAAAATCTCAATCCTTACGAATCTGACATGCTTCTTCTACATACATGTGTATATCATTATCTTCATAAGGCACGACGTTTTCGGAGACTCCCCATCAATTAATACCTGACCCATTTGGTGAAGATAAGTGAGTTTTGTTGCCCTCGGCACATGGCTACATCAAGAATCGCATGTGTCTGTTGAATATAAATGTTAAAATGCTGCCTTTTGCTGTGTTTACCCAAAATTTTGATGTTGCTGTAATATCTTGGTGAAAAATATTGCCCAACATTAATACCCATTGAAGCCAAAAGCAGACCCAAGTAGGCATATGGTCAGGTTTCTATGGAATTATTTTATGAGTTCCTGAGGATATCAAAATCCATCTGTTTACATATACTGCAGAATATCTATCAAATTAATAAGGAGCCATCAGGAGACTGACAAAAGTAGGTACTGTTGCTATGGAATATATTATTATTACTTATAAAACATAATGTCCATAGAAAAAAATACAAGTTATGAAAGCAGTGATAGCTTAGTGGTTAACAATTCAGTCTCTCACTCCAGGGGTGGTGGATTCAAACCCATGGCGCGCACCTCTTTACAAAAAGTGTGTTTTAAGTTTAAAATATCACTTGCTAACGGTGAAGGAAAACATCATGAGGAAACCTGCACATCTTAGAATTTATAAGAAAGAAATTCTAAAGCTTGTGAAGTCTGCCAACTCGCACTTGGCCAGCGTGGCAGACTATGGCCTTAACCCTCTCACCATGAGAGGAGACCCATATTCCAACAGTGGAATGACAAACGGGTCGATTATTATTTATTTTTTTATTATATATGCTGTCCTTATAAACTCGCTCTGCTCTTTCAATTTATACCACACTTGGAGCCGTAACAGATGGGAATATTAAAACATTACATATTTTCCTTTATTCTTTTCTTCCGTAGAAGCTTTCAGCATTCATTCCTCGTGTATTTCAATAGAATTAGATGTGACGTGAACGCATACTTTTCACTGAACTCCTGAAACTATCTCCGCTCTACAGGCTGTTTAGTCTTAATATTTCTTTAGAAATACATCTGTTAATGTGCGAATTTAATTAAATAAACCGAGGAAGCGTGAAAAGAATCTCATAGAGGCGAATGTAAGTGGATTTTTAATTAGACTTTACAGGTCTGTTTACTGTGAATACATCTTTATATTACTCTTATGATGCGGTACAGTTACGGATAACAAAACTTCGAATAATGTGTATCCATTTAACTTTGTTAAAGACCAAAATGTAGAGGGACATCATGTCTGTAAGGATAGCGTTATTGGGCACAAGGTGATCTCTGGCGACCCCGTAAGGGATCTGGCGCGAAAATATGAATATGCGTTATATTCACGACATAACTTATAGAAACTTCAGAATCCTATGTCCACTTAAGTGCTACCTTACGATAGGACAAACGCTTAGTAATTCTATGGCCAAGCAAGACTTGGATGATGATGGTCGGGTTTGACCTTATGAAATACATACATACATACAGATATACATGCACAAATTGTTTCGGGAAAGGTTTCGACTGTTTTGGCAGACGAGTTAGTAACATACCTCAAGGGAAACTCTGTGAATTGGAAATCAGATTCACATATTGGATATAATCAGCATTTCATTCAAGTTGACGTGAATCTTCACTTGATTAAAAGAGTATTAAAGACGAAAACTGTATAAGATTTTTGTAGAGTTCCAAGTCAGTACGTTCTGATTAAAGTTATTCGCGAACGTAGGAAATGCCTGTTTAAATATATGTATATATAAAAACCTTCATGATTCATATATTCGTAGTTTGTTATAAAATATTCGATTTCATTTGAAATACAATTTCAGAATAACGCAAATACTAAGTACAAGTGATTTATGCGATCTGATAATTGATAGTAAGCGACTTATTCTCATTGTTGATAAACTGAAATCAGAACTACTTTTGATATTAATACATTTAATTTCATTTCATAATAATCAAAACGAATTTCCGGATCACTGGTTCCAATTATTTTTATCTCTTATAGTATTTGATAAAATCATTACAATTTGCACATTGTCGGTAAAAAAATTTTTTAAAACGATATCAAAGTTTAATGGTAAAATGCTAGCAAAAACTTAGAATTTCAAAATAAAATTCTATTAAATTATCTGCAAAACATATATGTGGCACAAATGATAATGATAATGGCAACATTTTTTACAAAGCTTTATAAAAAAAATCAAATTTTAAAATACGAATTTAACGATACAATTCTATTAAAAATACCGCATGCAATACAATATAGGGAGAGGCACGCAACGGGTCCCAAGCCCACATACACCCGAGATCACCAAACCGGAAGGGACCGGTCCGTTTGACATATAGCTGACAAATTTATGCGACTGATAACTTTATCGAGCGGCGCTGTACAACTTTATTACCCACTTTACAGCGTGAACTGTAACAACTGCACAGTGAGTGAAGTTGATTTTAATATAACAAACGCAATAACTCAAATGTAAAATTTACAGTGTTTTATGTAATCGCTATAAATTTCTGAAATAACTGTTATATGGACATTATATTACCATGTTATAAATAAATTGTTGTTCAGTTGAAGCAGCATTTTAACTGGCACTTTCAATGCATGTGAAACTAAAGAGTCTGCAGGACTTAACTCTGTACGATTCAGCACTTAGAACACATTTATTACTGTTCAAAAATTATTATCATTTAGGCATTCGAGGTTTCTGACGGGGTAGACAGAGAGTGATGAAAAATGGTGAAAGTAATGCATATTTCAGGTCATTCTCAACATCAAGATAATCTGCCATACAAAAGCTTCTTAGTTTAGCTCTTAGTAATATACTGCATAAAGGTTGGTTTGTGGCACGGGTAAACTATTGTGTAAGGATATATAAATAAAATATCAAAATACAATATATATGGTACTCCAAAGACACGTAAGAATGCTGTTGATATAACTATATATTTCAAGTACGAAATCATCCGGTTGCAGAAAATCTACACATATATGTACATGTCAGTAAAGATGACTGTCCGGCTCCATGGGACTTAAACGTAACTGGCTAATCGTGGGATTGTACTACACTCCTCTGCCTACCCCTTCGGGGAATACAGTAGTGATGTTAGGTTTTTATGGCAGTAAGATATAATATTTATACGCGCAACATACGTGTAGTTTTCAAAACAGTATTTAGAAACTGTATATCATGCACTCAAGCAGAATTTCGTCCAGCATCGAGCGTGGACCATTACACCACAATAAAAGATAAAGCGACGCAACCAGTGCCATTCTAAAGCTGGGCAACCGGCCATTACGCCATAAAGGCGCGTGCACATGACTTACTACTGCATTAGCGGGTCCGATACGATATCTTAACGCCTCGCCTCCAACAGAAATAGTTGTAACGCACGAAATGTAGACTATGGCTGGATAGAAATAGTAGTACCATACAATTCATAAACCAACTTTATATGATACCGGTTAAATGATTGGTTATTATGTTCCCGCTCCAGATTCTATGTTTATCGTACTCTGATTTGTCTATGGTCCTGTTAGAATTATGCTGTTGTAAATGATGAATGTTATGGTATGGCCGCAACAATTATTGTCTCAGAGCTCTGTAAGCGGCGGGTAATGGGGTAAGTTCGACGTGTCGGGCTAAGAACATTTTTCTTGTAGAATTGTTTTGTTTCATTTTATTTTCACTTTTGTGACATTTTTGTATTTCTAGCTGCACTTATTGACCGTAAAATAAAGGCACAGAAAGCGACTGTTAGTTTTCTGTATTTTGAATCCGTTTTTGACTTGAAATTATTAATACTAGTTTCAATTAATTTTTAAATTGAGTTTCTATTCTATATTTTTTGAAAGCATAATAAATGTTTTATTCTGTATTTAATTGTTTAACAATGTAATTGTTATTTAAACAATATTGACAGATAAATGTACAACAAATACAGAAAATGGCGCTGCAACTTATATTTGCCAAAATGAAAAAATAAACAGCTAGCCCCTCTAAAATTGTTAACTCTATGGTTCGAACTTTACAAGGTGCCGATATTTTAGCAACACAGCAGCTAGATTAAGCAAAGGAGCCTATTAACGGCTAACTTTACATGGTACGTTTTTCAGCAACGGACAGGGCGTGGATCAGATGTGAATTGGCATCTTAAGCTGCCTATCAGACCATACTCTCTGGCGTAAAACTGGTATTGAACATAAGAAATACAAATTTCATCTAAGGACTAATATTGCACCAAAGAATCGATATTGCACCAATGAATAACACATTGCACCAAAGAAGCAATATTGCAAGAAAGAATAAATATTTCTCCAAAGAAAGTATTACATATTGCACTAATGAATTACATATTGCACCAAAGAATCGATATTGCACCAATGAATTACATATTCCACCAAATAATCGATAATGCTCTAATGAATAACATATTGCACCAAAGAATCGATATTGCACCAATGAATTACATATTCCACCAAATAATCGATATTGCTCCAATGAATAACATATTGCACCAAAGAATCGATATTGCACCATTGAATTACATATTGTACCAGAGAAGCAATATTGCGCGAAAGAATAAATATTTCTTTAAAGAAAGTATTACATATTGCACCAAAGTATTCATATATTTGTCTGTATTTTTTACTGCATTTGTCTATATGTATGTCTACGTGGTGTGCAATAAAGTGTTTTTGTATTGTATTGTATTGTATATTTTTTGCAAGAAAAAACCTGTAACTGTTAGTGGAGCATAAATTATTTTTTTTGGCAAAAAATGCTTATGTTCATGATTTAAATATCAGACACCTACAATGTATCTATTATCAAACAGTAACACAGAGTAGAGATTTGTAGAGCTGCAGTCTTTCACAAAATACTTCTATAAGAATTAATATTTAAAACAATAATTAAGATCGAACTTCGACCTCTTCTAGACCTCACCTACTATTTTATTATTTCAGACTACTTTTAATTGATAAAGAATTTTCTATACGAGTGTAAATTCTCCACAACTCTACAAAGCATATGAAACAATAGAACATTTAAACAACAATATAAAACAAAAAGAGCCATGTATTCGTTCAGAACACTTCCGCTTTAACGTCACACAACGAACATAGCGAGCTGAGCGCGATTTAACGCAGGCAGAGCTGGCTCTCGAGGAGGTATTCATGCACACGTGAAAACCTGGAGAGCCGCGGAGAGGTTATTATGCGCTATTGTTTTTTAAACTGTGCCGAGAACATATACAGAGACACAATTACATATAATGGAGCTTAAAATGGGCGAAATGTGTTATGAAAAATGAGAGCTTTTTGTAATATGTGCTATGAAAAATTAGAGCTTTTTGTAATATGTGTTATGTAGAGTTCGTGTTTGATTTTTGCTTACTAAGGCTTTACGGCGTGATTATGTGAATTGTTATGATTAATTGTACCTGTTCCAAGTGGTCACTGTTACTTATAGAACCTGTTACCTATACAATTGTCTAAATTCAAACAAAAGGCAAACTACACAGATAACCCGAAGATACGCAGGGTATATATCTCGACGGGAGCTTATGAAGAAGGCCCTCATATATACCCAAAACTAGTCAGCTCACCTCGAAAAGCATATATGAGTCAAACCAGTACATATTTAATGATATGTAAAAGTTAGCCTGTTTGATACCTATGTATATATTTATTTCTGCCTTCATTATCAAGTACAAGGCCCTAGGAACATAATATAATCGTAGCGATTTTAAGGCTTTCACTCTCAGATCAATGACTAATGAGCCGTGAAAAAGTAATAATTCGTTGTTATAGTACACTGCGCAACGTCGCACGTAATAACTGTATGCAATAGGCAGTTTTTTTAAATATTATGTTTTGTCATCAGGCTGGGCTCCTCAAGAAGTAAATAGAGAGTTCTAAATATCTCTACGCTTACAAACTTAATGTGCTTCTTCGTATTCATCATTTTCTACATATACTCACACCGATTACAGACACTTCTGACTAACTCATATTTTTTTTATAAATTGGAAAGCTTTTTGATATTCTTTTACCATTTAGATAATTTAGGTTAGAAGATGAATTTTATAAAATCACTAGAGAAAAATATATAATAATTTACTGAAATAAATACTAGGTATCCAAAATACAGTAAGGTTGAACCAAAGACAAATCAGAAGGTAATAAAGTGGACTAAATTATATTTTAGTTGTTTAATTGAAATATGTTTCTAAAAATACATGTATGTCAATTAAACGACAAGGAATGTGTTATTCATTTAAAAATTTCTTCCGGTTATTTTATAGCGTCAATGCAAACATACTATTAAGAACTCGAGAAGGCATTCATGCACACGTCGACACCTGAAGAGTCGTCGAGGGGCTATTATGCGCTATTACGTCAGAGAGCGTAACGCAGCGCGTAATAACCACGAGGGTAATGTGTGGGAAAAAGAAATTACACGTGCGGGAAATTTTTTTGCACGTGCGGGAAAATTACTTTTCATAATCAGGAAAATTATTTTCTTCGGGCCTGAAAATGAAATTTTCCACTTACGTCTGTACCGACTACAGTACATAATCATTAACATTATCACATTTTAAATTCATTGTACATTTCGGAATTTCTCTAAAAAATGTGATGACGTGTTAAAGGATAGTTTACCAAGCTGGCCAAGTGTTGAACTCTTGGAAGCGTTAGTTTCTCCACGATGTTTTCCCTAACGATTATAGTCTGATATATACGAGCCACGAAAAAGGGGTGAATTTATTGTATATCTCTCTTTAAATCTTAGAGGTAACATTGCGCACCTTGGCTTATGTATTAAAAACTATATTACACATAGTACTCGCCTTTTACGTTTTGTTTTTACCGAAGTTTGTTATTCCGTACTTTGTATTTTCATATGGTATACAATGAAGTTTTTGTATTGTATTGTATTGTACTTAAGCTTGCCATCATAAATGACAATGTGCTTATAACTGTCTTATGAGAAATAAAGAACCTTTAAGCCGAGAGTGTAGAGCGAGTGAAATGGCTTGAGAGTTGCCACCGTCGTCGAATATTATCGTCGTCGTCATCTTAATTGCTGCCAGAATGTTATTATGCTCAATTATCTTCTAGTGAGAGAGAGAGAGAGAGAGAGAGAGATCTTCTAGTGCGTAATGTGGTAAATTATTCCGTTTTACCACGTTTCGTAGTTTACCAGGCACGTCATTTAAATAGCAATTATATTAATAGTCAGTTTGTTATGTTTCCACCGTTGTGAATTTGGTTTCTGTGTTCTGGATTCGATTCCCGTCCGTGCTGACAGTTGAATAGGTTAGTCATCTCTTCTGTATAGTGACTTTTTTCTTTATAATCGTACCAAAGATAATCCAGAGTAAATGTGTAAAATGATTGTTTTCTGTAACTAATATATTTATTATAATTGTCATTTGTTCAAATTATCTGATTAAATTGGTATTATGCATGCATAAGTAATTAATTATCTTCGTTATTATAAAGACCTCTCACCGAATCCTTTACGGGTTACGGAGAGAGAATAGAATTATGTATCTTTCCAGGCCTGACCTTCTTTTTCCACGTTCATCACTCTTTTCAGACATGTACTCGTATATCGGTTTTAAAAATATTCTAACTCCTTTATAGGCTAGTATCTGACCTATTTGTTAAATTAATTATTTATAACCGTAAACAATACATATATAATTAGAAGAAATCATTATTATATACAGAATATCATTATTATCACAGAAATCATTATTCATACAACTAAATAAATTTAATTTCTTTCGTGAAACATCGTGGGATATCTCAATTGAAAATGCTATCGTATATGACTGTGTAATGCACCCACAGGGAGGTATCGTTGCTGGAAGCTCTCCAAGTTGCTTCCTTCATGAAGTGGAGTCTCATTTTTATATTCATAGATAGTATCTCTTCTGATAATTGCAGTGAATTATCATTATTTTCTTCCTTACTTGTCTTTCTTGATTATTATTTTATAATAGAAACAGAAAAAAACAAATATCTTAAGGACTGCAATAAAAAAAAATTTACACAGGGATTTAATAGGGAAGGTACTGGCTCCCAGGCCACATGCCTGCTTGAAATATAACATGTTTTGGGCAATAAATCATTATTACTATTTCACAGCTATAAATAACATGTCTGAATTCCTCTGAAGGGTTACGTTTCTATAGCAACACACGTGTTTTTCTTCGAAGGCTTAGAGAATTGAGTGTAGTACTTCCGCGTTTATGAAGTTATATTATACGACCCATGGAATAAGGGTTGGTCCTAGTACCGTGTCCCGGGCACAAATCCAGATTCCGTGATAATACCGGAAAATGGTATTATAGAAAAAATAGACTGCCTCGTTGATCGAGTGGTTGTAACCGCGACTGCCGATCGGGAGGTCCTGAGTTCAAATTTCGGGTTAGGTACGATTGGATTTTTCTAATTTAGAATTTGTAAAAGCCCCGGCGTATGACAATAGGCTCACCACCTATTCCATTGTGGGACTTAACCTTAACTGGTGAAACGTGAAGGTGTACTACATTCCTCTGCATACCCCTTCAGGGATTACAGGCGTGATGTTACGCTTTAGAAAAAATAAATGTTTGTATATTGCCTAGTACAATAACTAAACTGGTTCCACAAATAGTTTTCCGCTATTACTGATATGTTCAAAAAATGTAATCCCCACATTTCCCCCATCAATCTATCCAACTGCGTTACAGCGTTGGCAACACGACCAGACCCTGAACGGTGCCTTGTAACGTCGATACAAGGCATGTAAGCAGATACGTCACAGCGCGAGCCCTCAGCCGGGCAGCCGCGCCCGACACTACCGTATCGGGTTACTGATTTAGAGCGCACCGAGAGCTGAGAGGAGGTTGAGGTGTGAACACCTTAGAAGGATATAGCGGAAGTGAACAAGTTTTTGGAGTAAATTTACAGTCGTCATCATCATCAGCCTACTTCCGTCCACTGCTGGACATAGGCCTCTCCAATAGCACGCCACTCGCCACTGAGCCCGATCTTCAATTTTATAGTCAATAGAAAACATAACATCACGCCTGTAATCCCCAAAGGGGTAAGCAGAGGAGTGTAGGATACCCCCACGTTTCACCAGTTACGTTTAAGTCCCATGGAATAGGTGGTGAACCTACTACCATACAACGGGCACAATTCCAGACTCCGAATCACTATTACTAAATTAAAAATATCCAATAGTACCCGACCCGGGATTTGAACCCAGGACAGTTGGCAGTCGGGCTTGCAACCACTCGACCAACGAAGCAGTTAATTTTATAGTCAATAAAAATCAATCAAGTTTTAATAGTTATCGAACGTGTTATGATTGAGGCAAGCGGAAAAGACCAAGATTCTTTTCACAATTCTTTTTCTTTAAGAAGTTTGGAAGAGAGCGTTCCATTGGCGAAAAGACCACCAATTATTATCTACCATGTCGTCTTGTATTCTTCCGTTGTTTTTAACCTACGTGGCGTGCAATAAAGTATTTTTATGCTGTATTGTATTCATGTATAACGATAGTGAAGAACAAACGTCAGATACTGGCGGGATGTCAGAAGTTTTCGAAACTGATGAGCGTGAAAAGAGTGAAGAAAGTAGAAGAAAATTCAGGTCTGTTAGGACAGAGATGTTTAGCACTCATCGTCAGTGTTTTGGTCCTAAACGACTCTGACGTGACGATATGTATCTATTAATTTTTTACACCACTACAGATCTACCTAATGTCATAGAGTGGTTTCATTATCATAAATATATTATTTATCTGTAAATAATATAATGGAACACAAACTTAAAATAGAAAAATGATAAATTGTATTCTGCATTTTAAATTCTTAACACATCTAATAACTTTTGCTTCGATTACATCTAGTGTTCATAAAAGTAGTTTTCATATGTTCCTGTCACATTATTTGATTTTTTTTTTTTATATGTAGAAATAGGCTCCCGTTTGGCTGCAACCCCACCTGATGGAAAGCGAGATGCAGCCTGGGATGTAGCACGCTTATCTAGAAAGTGCCTATTCACTTTTGATTTAAATTAAAAAACATTGGTACTGTAATCCCGGCTTTATACATAGGTCTTGTCTTAGAAGTAACAAGACCGACCATTGTAACGTGTGTGCCTTATATTGTATTTCACATGTCTCTATGTCTCAGCAAGTGTTCTCGGTGTAATAAAAGTTTATTTGATGTTTAACAGATATGTATTATATCTATTAAAAAAATTAAAATAGATAACACTGGCTGTAAATTTAAAATTAGGCTAAATTCACATTTCTCGTGTATTACTGTAAGTAGTTATGAGAACTGATTTACCATTGTACCAGTAGAATATCTTTCTTTTACAGTGTCGTTGTCTGCTTAGCAATGATAGCTTTAAGGTTTCGAATTCAGTCTTCCACTCCGGAGGTCCTGGGTTTAAATCTTACTTCACACCAATTTCTTTTTAAAATGATACGCGTTTTTGGTTCATAAATTTTCACTAGTCATAACGGTGAAAGAAAAAATTACTATACATGTTCGACTTTTTAAGAAAATTCTTTGAGTGAAGCGTGCTAACTCTTTTGACTTTTGCCTTAACGCTTTTCATTTTGAGTGGAGATCTGTCTCCAACAGTGGACGATAAATTGGTTCATGATAATATTTCATTAAAATGGACCTCTTTTAATGCTGTTATAGAGTAATAATCCACACTCATATTAAGGGTCTGAAATTTATATTGCAATGTTGTTCTTTATTTAAAATGTTTAAACGGTTTGTATGTTCTTTATTTAAAATGTTTAAACGGTTTGTATGTTCTTTATTTAAAATGTTTAAACAGTTTGTATGTTCTTTATTTAAAATGTTTAAACGGTTTGTATGTTCTTTATTTAAAATGTTTGGTGAGAACAAGTTATAATAAATATTAATTTCGTTTAAGAATTTAGGAATATTCAAATAACTAACCCTTAAAAAGCTATTGGTATGGTATCATAAAAAACCAACTTCTCACCGTGATGTCTTAATTATTAAAAGTTCCCTGCTAACTTCACTCTTTGATATCTTCGCAATTAAAATTAAAAAATAATAAATCCTGAAACGGTTGTACGAAGAATTGGAAGTATCTTAGTACTATAAAGTTTTGAGTGCTACTTCTTAATTAAGACGATACCAGGATATAATGATATCGTTTGATGCGTATTAATAATTTCACTTCGTTTTTCTTATAATTAAAAATTATATTTAATTTAATTTAAATTATATTCCTACCACATATTGGGTGGTGAGTTCGGTTTTATTGTTAAAGGACATTGAGATACGAAGTGTTATATATCACGGCGGAGACTGAAAGCTATCTATAAAGCGAAAGATTTCAGATTTATCCGAGACTAGTCGGGATTTTCCAAAAAAAGATATTTAATCGTGTGCAAAGATACTCAGGAAACGTTTGACAGTAAAATAGAAAAAATTTGAAGTATGTCAATCAAATTTTTTAAATTTTGCTATTCTTGACAACACCAAGATATACTTCTTTAAACTATATATAAAGTAAAATAAACAGTCTGCTCGTTTACTTTGGTTCATGAACTACGCAATTTCATGTTACCGACGTGCACGGGAAACGATTACTTGATAAACATCAAAGAACATCTATTGCCATTAATATCCTTGAAACACTTATTAGCGCTGGAAGTGTGGTGCCTGTAAACAGTGTCAGAGTCGTGTCGCTTGTCGTGTATCCATCTAACGGCGTCGTTACGACGCCGTATCGCCGAAACCGCCTGCATTTTGATTCAGTAGTCTTGATACTTGATGTGTCAGAAAATTTATGTTAGTATTAATGTTGTTAGGTGGAATGACTGTGGTGTTCTGATAGGGTCCATGTTGTGCTGTTCATATTATTTAGTATATATAACATCATGCCTATATTTCTACGAAGGGTTTGGCAGAGGAGTGTAGTACACTTCCACTTTTCGCTATTGTCATGGAATAGAGGGCAAGGCAATCATAAACCGGGGAAAATCCAGACTCAGGACCCAATAACATTTCGCCCGACCCGTGGATGCAAATCGGACTCCTGGATCAGCACTCGCGCTTGCAACCACTGGACCAACGAATCATTTTATGTAATGTGAAATTAGTACATTGATATTTCTCTGCTGGAAAAAAGGAATATACAACAACAGAGGATTAAAAACATTACATAACCTTGACGCTTTTGACAAGTTGCGAGCGAACTTTCACTAAGGTAGACTTTGGGCGAAGAAAGATAGATATTTAAAATGGCCGATTTTGTTTTAGCTACTGCTATTACATAATTCTGAGCAGAATGATTGCCATTTCACTCACCATTGTTTTTTTTGCATCACGATAGAAACTTATTTTATTGTGATTATCATCGTAATTGTCAGTCTATTTCTGTTTACTTCTGGATGTAGACATCTCCAAGAGCAAGCCACTGAGCTCGATCTTCAGCTCCTCGCATCTAACCAGTGCCAGCCACTTTTCGTATATCGGCACTCCACCTAGCTATAGGGCGTCTTACGCTATGTTTGCCAAGGCGTGGTCTCAGTTCAGTTCTGCGATAGATACATACAAATATAAACCTTTTTTAATAAGATCAAAACTGCTCAATCCGCTCAGAACCAGCACGCGTTGTCGGCGCTCGCATTACGCGCAATTTAGCACCGATTCCCACCGAGTTATTAGACGCGAATTAGCGCGATATGGGCCCACGCCCACGCTATAACTCGCTTTGTGTACGTCACACGCCTTAGCTACGACGCTGTAAACTTGATCTAACGAGACGTGAGAAATAACATGAGCACTCGTAAGAAACTTTTCCATATTTGTCAAGTTTAGCCGATTACAGAGACCCCATACACAGTCAGCGAGAATAATGTTCCCGCGTAAAATCTGGTGTATTGCAAAATATGTGTATGAGTTCTTAATGTAACTTTATGGGTTTACACCGCGCTTATAGCACTTAATGGCTGAGTGGATCGTAATTCCTAGATATCTTGTGTAATAGGGAGTGGGTTTGATTCCGTCTGTTTTTGTTGTTTGCAATTTCAAAGTAGGTTTTGTTGAGGTCTATGATCACGTGCCATTATCATTCTCATGCGAACTAGGTCTTCCCCATGTTCTTTGAGTAGAGGCAAGATAAGTTGCCAGTCGGGATGTGAGGATTGACTTAAGGTGATACTATAAATTTTCTATGATTGCAACAAAGAAAATTAAAATCGCATTTTGGTTTTTACACTGTAGAGTTTGACAGGTAGTTAAAATGTATGATAAGAGTTAATTTTTTCGAAGTTCGGATAATTTTTTATCACAATTTCATTACTCAGAACGTGTTAATAAATGTCCTTTATGAGTATGTCCGATGACGTGCACAGGCTTTATGTGGAAGGGGTGAGAGTTATTTAAAATGGCAACACTGTATTTACACCAATATGACATATACAATATATTGAGTTGTATATTTTTTTAAATTGAAAGTATATATTTTTTCTAAAATATTTGCTTTTTATTTTCCTATAAGCCCTAATGTCAGGATAGTGCCATAACTACATATGTATTGAAATAATTGTACATAAATGCAGTTTAAGGAATGTACCTAAACGTTAAAATTTAAATCCATACAAGTAACATACTTAGAAATAAACTACAGTAAGTGTCCTACGGTGAAGGAAAACATCGTGAGGAAACCTGCTCGCCTTAGAATGTATAAAAAAAAAAGTTCTAAGATGTGTGAAGTCTGCCAATCCGCACTTGGCCAGGGTGGCTAGCTATGGCCCTAACCCTCTTAACATGAGAGGAGACCAATATTCCATCAGTGGAATGACAAATGGGTTGATTATTATTATTATATTTTAAATGTATACAAATTTTTCAATCCAGAATAAACTCTACTGACAATCTACTCATTGAACTCAAAACAAATTAGACACCGGTACGTATTTTCGTTCATTAACAAGATCGGTGTAGTAGCGTTTACGAATAACTGATATTATTTAACTATTGACCGCTAACGATAAGTGCAACTCATTCCAGTTTATTCCTCACGTATAACCAACAAGAAATTAGCGATGCAACCAATCACATATCATCCGGCGGTCGTGAGCCTAGCTAATTGCCGCCAGCCGCGCCGCGATCCCAAGTCACGAGCGCACACAGTACACATTAATCATAGACGTATTGATAAACAATTGCCCTACCTTAAATGAGGGGTCAACGGTGTCTTCCTATCCTTACACCCGAGACGCCATGTTGTATCCGCTTCCAATCAAATTTTAACTGTATTCCGTAGAGCATAAAGTTCGTTTTTCATTGCGTTTCATTTGGTGGTTACTGCGTTTCGAAGATGCGATGCCGAGTTGATTTTTCTTAACTCACATATAATTGAAATCGATTCTTTACCAATAGCATTAAGGTCGGTTTTAGACGAATATAGAGGGAATAGTGGCCTGATACATAGAGATGGCATGTCGTCGGCAATGCTTTGTCGCAGACCGACAAAGGAGGCACGTGGGAATACGCGCGTGCGCAGCCGTCCCTCTCAGACAATAGTATCGAGGAGTATATGTCTGATTGGAAATCGATTCTGCTCGATTACATCATTCTAGGTCTCGAGTGGGTGGTTTTGTAACTTGTTATAGTCATTATTATCATTATACTATTACGCCAGGTCTATTATGGGGTAGGCAGATAGTAGCGAGTGCCAAACATCTCCATCCTTACATACCTGATGTGTTTTTTCTACGTTTGTAGTATTTGGTATTATTCTTGATAGAAATTTGTCATCTTAGTGCTTTACGTGGATATGTGGTCTCATGATAATAATGGTTGGCCTGACGTAGTGGTTGTTCGTGCTTGTTTACGTTTTAGTAAGTTCCGGGTTCAAATACCGGACCGGGCAGGCACCCGGTCCGGTAATTGAACCTTTGTAATTTAGATACCTATCTAAATTACGAGTGGGTTATCTCTTCAAGGTCTGGACTTTTGCGGACTTGTCTATGTGTGAGTTTGTGGTCACAGTGAAATGGAGAATGTTAGCGAAGTCCAGTATAGAGCACCATTTATTTACGAAGTCTATTATACAGAGAGATGGACCTCTTGATGGTAATTGGTCACCGCCACCTATGTACATTTGCAACATCTGAGGAGTGAGCGATACGTTGCAGGTTTTGAAGCCCAGCTAGCTTATTTTGCGCCTTTCTGGAGTAGCTCCATGTCGTAGTGTTCTAGAAGGAATTTAGAACGAAGCTTATTTCATATTTCAGAAACACACACGCGGTAAGAAGAGCTTGCAAAACCGAACTGAGGATAGCTATCACGAGTCTCCTGAAGTAATTGAATCCCATAAATTTACGTAATATTTATTTATCATTTATTGTTGATAACAAATGGCGGACTTGATGCCAAGTGGCATTTTCTACCAGTCAACTCAGGTGATGACGAAAAATTGGGATAGGTACTTAAATCTCTAAATTATCGAACAAGAATTTAATCTTAGAAATATACTATACATACGAGTATAAAAAGTGTATTTTTTAATCATAAATTTATCATACGTAAATATCGGGAACTACAAGAGATCACTATTAAATAAATCTTCTAAAGTGACACGTCCTCTAACAATAAAAGTGGTATACAGAACCTTTTAACAATTTCATTAGTCATTTCGTCTATAGCATACCATATAGCTAGAACCAAAGGTCATCGTATCAAGAGTTATAATGAAAAGGTGACCTCTTCATCATGTCTAATTGGTTCTGTGTAAAAATTATTAAGTTAGGTACCGCGCAGGGAGATAGTTGAAGGGTTTAATGACGGGGGAAACATACTTATGTGGAGCCTCCAATCGTTTTATAGAGAGTGGCAGTAGAACGTAACTGTGCGTCGTTGGCATAAACATTATTTCTTACCGATCATTTTCTTTGTGTACAAATAAAGTGATGAATGCAGAAGAAATATGTTAAGTATGTCGGTTCTTTATTTATTGTTACATCGTCACGCCAGGTACTTTACAGTGTAAGCAGAGAGCACCGAGCAGCAGAGTGCGAAATATATCCGTCATTACACACTTGAATCGGGAACGAATGCAGGATTGTTTTAGATAATGTTGTTTAAAAATAAGTGAATATTTTGTAGCAGAGATAATAAGTATACTGCTGAGAGAAAAAAGGCTAAGTGCATAGAGCTTAGTTTCTAGGTAATATGTTTGTAAGTGCAGTAAACGGTGTCTGTAACTGAGGGACACCCATTGGTTATTAATAACATTATGTATATTGACTGCCTTGTTGGTCGAGTGATGGCAAGCGCGACTGCCGATCGAGAGGTCCCGAGTTCAATTCACGGGTCGGGTAGTATTGAATTGTTCAAATTTAAAATTTCTAGTAGTGACTCGGAAGCTGGAGTTGCGCCCGGTATATGGCAATGGGTTCACCACCTATTCTACGGGACTTAAACGTAACCAGTGAAATGCAAAATTGTTAATTGCTTTTTAAAATACATATATACATACATATCTTCACGCCCAACCCTTACGGGGTAGGCAGAGAGCACGAAGTGCCAAACATCCCTATCCTTGCATACCTGCCGTGCTTCTTCTACATTCATCAATCTCTTCATACATGCACGCCGGTTTCGAAGACTTCTAACTCCCCCATCTGTTGGAACACGACCTATTTGGTTTTTAAAATACTTGACTAAAACACATCTGTATACATTAACGCTATTATTAGTCCTAAGTATAATATACTATATTAAATATATACTGTATTAAATCCCTTCGGCAAAATCTGAGTATAACGTTTTGTTAAGTATGTTAGGTATTTCCATAATAAAAATTTATTAAAATAAATTTTATGAAATATTAAATTCGCATTGCAACAGTTCCGTTCTACGTCAGACCCCACATGCTGGTGTATTCCACAAGTCATGCCCAAATCAGCCGATCCTATTAACGATATAAATACGGGAGATATGATCTCGAGAATTCTATTGACGTATGAGAGGTGAAAATATTTCTAAGGATATTGTGGTTCGCGAAATTATTTTCCTTAACATTTTTGTTAAATTATCTGTCTTTTTCATCATCACATCAGCCTATACCGTTCCACTGCTGGACATTGGCCTTTCCCAAGGTGTGCCACAACACACGATCCTCTGCAGATCTCATCCAGCTGCTACGACCCGTCTTTTTAAGGTCATCGGTCCAAATTATCCGTCGTAACTGTTAATTATTACCAGTGGACTGTTTGATCTCATTATTATTAGCTCTTATTATCGTTCTGTTGTATGGAACTCTTCTCAGGATGGGAACCGTTAAGGTCATAGTCCGCCGCGCTGTCCGAGTGCGGGTTGGCTGACTTCACATGTGTAATATAGCTAATGCTAAGCTAAGGGAAGGAAGCCGCTGCGTTCGGAAGACCCAGGACCGGAAGGAGTGACGTAGATTAGGGGAGGCTTAGGTTCAGCAGTGGACATCAAAAGCCTGATGATGATGTATGATACATATCTATTCTCGTAATTACTTTTGTGAAACGTTTCCACATACAAAACAGGGCGTGCAACTGTAATTTGGTGATTTATAAATGTTGAGGCGGGTTGCAATAAGGTGTTATTGTTCGATAACGTCCATAACAGTACAGATCGACGTATCGGTACGCTACGCCGGTCTATTACCGATAGGGGTAAGCACGTGCGATACACTGTCGATGTTTTTAATCGCTATCGACTCGCTATTTTTTGGACAGTGATATTTATTTTCGAAATAATTTAATAGGTTGCTTAAGAATATCGAGTGTTCGATCGAGTGGATTTAAGAAGTTAGACACTGATAAGAATATGTATGGTTGACTGATTTATAAGATGCTACATGATATAGATTGTCTAAATTATGAAAAGTGAAAATAGTTAAATTTTGTAGCGAGCAGGTATCTTTTCATTATTCGGGAATAAAATTTTTCAATACCCGTCAAATCTAAATTATGTCAACATTTGTGGTGTCTAAACTCAAATACTATATGACTAATCGCACCTGATATAGAAATTAATTTATGAAGAATGAAATGTCAAATCTTTCACCGTAAATAGATATTAAATACACTCGCGATCGATACGATTTTAATTATTATTATTCCCGCTTTCCTTGTCGAACACCTCGAAAATGCTTGCCCCAAATGTCTATAGTCATATTGAACACAACGTATGTTCTGATGCCTATAATTAACTTAAATAACGGTCCATCTCTTATAATTTGGACGTGCGCACCCGACAGTTACATCCGTGTAATGATGAGTGGAGACTTAGATTAGAAAATGAAACTTCAAAAATAAAACGCAACTTCACGCCCGTAATCCCCGAAGGGGTAGGCAGGAGAGTATAATACTTTCCCACGTGTCGCGTGTTGAGTCTACTGCTATACATCTGGCACAGATCCAAACTCTGAGTGACTATTAGAAATTCTAAATTATAAAAATCCAATAGTACCCGACCTGGGATATGAACCCAGGACCACATGATCGGCAGTTGCACTTGCAATCACTCGACCAACGAGGCATTTAATACAGTATGTAATACGGCAACGCAGTGTGTACTGTGATAATGCGGTAAGTGAGAGGACAAATACATATAAATGTAAGAAAAAAAAAATTTTAAGGTAAAAATAAATAAAATTATTTTTAAAGACAAGTAATTTTAAATGTAAAGGTAAATAAATGTAAATGTGAAGTATGAAACTATAAAAGAAAAGTCAAAACATAAATGATAACACACTGTACAAGTCGAAGAACTTTCCAGAAGCCCGCAGTGAACGTCGGACATATTTTAAATTATGCTCTTATTCACGCCCTACAAATATTTATCTGTTAGATATATAGCTCTAATCGGCTAGCTCATTCAATAAAATACTTCGATACATCAATTTTAATTTATTATTAGCGATCGCCCGTGACTCTGAGCGCGCCAAATCAAATTATGAAGTCACGATTGCGTCTGTCTTTATAATGGTAACAGTTCCTTATGCACTTAAATAATTTCATTTTATATTATCTAACACATATGAAGAAAATACACTTTACAAATGTAGTTTGTTGTGACAATACACTTTGCAAATGTAGTTTGTTGTAAAAATACACTTTACAAATGTAGTTTGTTGTGACAATACACTTTGCAAATGTAGAGTTTGTTGTAAAAACACACTTTA
>DWJK01000166.1:0-26926 GCA_018248815.1 Croniades pieria auraria
ACGCAAAGTGGCTGGCGGTGGTTGGATGCGAAGAGCAGAAGATCGAGCTCAGTGGCGTGCCATTGGAGAGGCCTATGGCCAGCAGTGGACGGGAGCAAGCTGATGATGATGATGATGATGATGATGATGGGCTTTAAAGGTTTTGTGGGATAAACCCCTGTCTCCTGAAATGAAAAAGAGACTGGTCGTCATTTTTAAAAACTCTATCTGTATTAAATAAAATTTAAATCCCGCGTCATATGATATGTAGTTCACCAACTTATATTGAGCTTCATGCTTTCAGTGATGCGTCCTCATTTGCATATAGTGCGTGCATATATTTACGCTCTATAGCTGTAGATGGTACCGTGACCGTTAACTTAGTTATGGCAAAAAGCAAGGTCGCACCTCTACAAGGAATGACAATACCTCGACTAGAGCTCTCTGGCGCACTATTAGCAGTCCGGATTGCAATGAAAATTAAAACATCTTTAAGACTTAACATAAATCACTCTATTTTCTGGTGTGATTCTACTATAGTTCTCGGTTGGATCCGAGCTCCTAAATCTTCGTTGAAACCTTTTGTGCTTAACAGAATCAACGAGATATCAGAACACACCCACGCGGGTGCTTGGAGGCATGTGCCTACACGTTTAAACCCTGCTGACATTGGATCGAGAGGTTGCAATGCCACAAAGCTAAAGGACTCTGTTCTGTGGTTCCATGGACCAGGATTTTTATTAAATTCCGAATCTCATTGGCCCACTGAAATAAACTACATTCCTACTACTTTACCCGAAACCAAAATTGAATGTAGATTTGCGGCAGAACAACTCAATTTCACACACTAGTTTTCGAGTTTTAACAAATTACAGCGTATTACAGCTTACGTGCTACGATTTATACACAATTGTCAGCATCCTAACAACAAACGTAGCAGACATTTAACTGTGTCAGAATTGAATTTCGCAACTACAGCTTTATGTAGAATTGTACAAATGAATATGTTCTCAAAGGATTTCCGGTATAAACTCTAATTTTAAACTTAAATCCATTCATGTCACATGAAAATGTAATACGAGTCGGTGGTAGACTCTCCAATTCTAACTACAACTATGATACTAAGCATCCCATCCTACTTCACGTTTCACACCATATCACTAAACTTTTATTCATAAATTATCATAAATCATTCTTACATGCAGGGCCTCAATTAATATTATCCTTAGTTAGACATAAATTTTGGACCATAGGGAACCGTAATTTAGCACGAAAGGTAACATACGAATGCCATACTTGTTGTAGGTTTAAAGGTAAAAGTATCCAACCAATAATGGCCAACCTACCAAAGGAAAGACTTTATAGCGACTTTCCATTTAGTAATACCGCAGTAGACTATACTGGCCCCATATTGATAGCCAACAGAAAAGGTAGGGGATGTAGATTAATAAAATCATATATTTGTGTCTTCGTCTGCCTCGCTGTACAAGCGATACACATAGAATTAGTTACTGAGTTAACAACGGAAGCCTTTATCGCGGCATTGAATCGGTTTATAGCACGCAGAGGTAAACCGGCGAACATCTACTCGGACAACGGGTTAAATCCGGCTCGAAGGACCAAAACTGTTAAGGAATCTTCAATGACAACGCTTCGTTACGAAAAACGATTATATTTTAACAAGAGTGTAAAGTATGACATAAAGCGATGTGTCCAGCCAGCGGTCGATCGGCGAATGGCCGGTGGGGCGAGCCTTTTCCTCCTCCGTCTTGATCAGGCGCGCGGCAATGTGCGCGCGCGCATGTGTGGGTGCGCTAACAGGTAGTTTAATAAAAATGTTATGTGTTTTTATGGATAACTACGCATTGTTAACATGCAGACATTCTTTCAAACGGGATTAAAGCGCGTCATAAAAATCGAAATCGAAAAATTCCTTTATAGAATAATCGCATTAAACGTGCCAAATGTTAATTGAAAGAAGCAGGTATTCAAATATTGTATTAATATTTATGGAAATGGGGAGAAATTGGCTGTATAAGCAATAATTTGGGCATCATAAGATATAAATATAAAGAAAGTTAATATTGAGGAAGGAATGTATATACATATATGTAAATATGTACATATGATTCTTATTGGTTGACATATGCTTATAACGTTCACATATAGAAACGCCATTTAAACTAACTGGGTCATTTCTCTCCATGCATTAATTTTTATTTATTGCCTGTCAATGACGTGTCAAAAAAGTTTCCTTTTAATCGCTTAAGTATATATTTTTGCTTCATAGTTTTTAAACGATTATGTTCCTAAGTAGGCAGTTCAGTTTCTAGAAACTCCCTTAGATAATATTAATTATTATAATTATAGCTATGATTATTATTATCGTATCATTTGGGTGAAAATAAATCTAGTGGTTATTAGATTGCACAATGAACCTTTATAAAAAGCGCCATTTATATGATTCCCAGTACACTACATCACATATTTTGTGTGCATTAATATATAGGGATACAAATAAGTTCCCGCCGTTTTTGTTAAAGTTAGGAATTTATTGTGACGGAACGGTACATATTACGTTTATTCGCATTACTGTCCATCGTTAGCTATCATTTTTGTCCGTCTGTCAGGTGGCATTCGAATACCACATCTGAAGAACTCTTCATATTTTGAGGCCATCCACGAATCAACCCAAATTTTGTTATCTTCATATGACGTAAAGCGCTGCACGGACAGATCATGTGCGATCGATCGGAATAAATGACAGCCGGATAGCGAAATGTATGGTGAATATAGCGAGTGGAGTAACACTTCCCAATCAAATATTTCCAAATATTTTTGCCCGGAACCGTAACATGCGGACGGACGATATCACGCAGAGGAAAAATTTTGTCGTTCCTGAAGAAGTAATGAGTGTGATTTTTCTTTAGAGTTCGGCTGAATCTCATCAATTGTGATCGGTAAAGGCCTCCGTAAGGATTTTGTTCAGATTAAGTAACTTGCAGAGCCACGATCCTCTGCAGTGAGGGAACGAATCACAAAATAGCAGAGGCAACTCGTGATACACAACGCTCGTTTGATTCCACCAAATACATAACATGAGATTTTTCCATTTATATTTTGTTTTGCTGTTGATGTTGAAACCTGGCTAGGTGGTCTCCATGGTTTTACCCTTTTTGGATAATCATAATGTATCCACCTTTTTCTTACCAGTAACGATATGACGTAAAAGATTCCCTTACCTTATGCCTAGCTAGCAGCATTTCACTCATACGTAATCGGGGTTCAACATTTCTCGACTTTAGTTCGTATGGGAGCCAGTTCCGTTTTTGAATTCTTACCAACGATTTAAAACGGCATGAAATTGCTTGTTGAGTCACTTCTAATTTAACGGCAAATTCTTTTTACGTTTGAGACAAATCTTCTTTCAATAATACTTCCAATTATGTATCTTCGTATGTTTTTGGTATCTTGGTGCCACCTCTGTCTTCTAGGCCAAAGTCTTTAAGTCTTTAAGGTTTTGGAATCATTCGTGACAAGTAATAATTTTAGTCCAGTCATTTGGTACTAAAATGAGGTCTTCTTAAGTTTCACAGGAGTTTTGAAATTTGTTTATTTTGTAAATTTCTATGTGCTCTTTCTGCTTTTCAACTTTGCCACCTCGTATCTTTGCCGCTTGCGCCGCCATGTTTAAAAACGGAGTCTTGAAGCAGTTTTTTTGTCTATATCTCCTTTCCGTCTCATTTTAAAAACATTTATGTAAAGAATTTAAGTTGGAAAAATGTCCTACAATGTGTATGGCAATATTTTTTTGAAATCAATACTTTTTGTGTACAAACCCACCAAATTGTATTTTAACACTCATTTTCGTGAGCATTCTCTATAGCGATTGCTAGGTGCTGTCTTCATAATACGCCTACGTCTGTCTTATTATCTTGTCGTTTTCATACTGGAATTTCGATAATATACATCGTTTTAGACCAAATTATCATGCGGTTTAACATCTTTTCATTTCAATCTATACGTTTCATTTTAATTGAAAAATTTATTTATTTTTTCTCGCTCTATGATTTGTTAACCATCACACTTCGTAAAGCACAGGTTGCTGAAACATCACGGCTTTAAAAACAAATAGTCATGAAAGAAGAAATTATAATTTGCGGTGTTAAATAAAACATGGAATAAATCAATTTGTCCCCGGGCCTGCATGTAGGATCTGTGTAACGATGTTTAATGGCGTTTCGGTTGCCGCGAGCGAACACGCTTGCGGTTATAAAATTAAAACGTTCATAATGCAATAAATGTCAATTACTTATGAAAAACATTTGTAATAAAACAGTACATTTTCAGGTTCCATAAGAAGATTTACAAAATATTTAAAAAGTAATCAATGGAAATGTGGTTATTAAAATCGAAACTCATTTGTATCGTTGCCCACGTTTGGGTCTAAAATTGTTTACGAGTATGTTGCCTATTTATATGCCTTTTTTTACATAAAATTAAATATAAAAATAAATTTAGTAAACCCATAATTTGGAGTCGTAAGTGGCTCATGTGAACGTCAAATCTGTAAAAATATAGATAGCTGGCTCTCGGTGACCTCTACCTACCCCGTACCTGTACCAGCCGTATTGCCTACCATTGACCTGCCGGGACGTAACAATAAGCTACATTTATAATAATTAATGTTTATATACAGAAGGTTATTACCATCGACATTGGCTTGTCTAAAACTTTTATATCAGAGGTGTTACGAATACATTACATTAAATTCGGTATTCGTTATCTACGTTCATATTGTCGATATTGCACGGGAAATAGTCTGCGGTCAAATTGTAGCACTGAATTGAGATTTATACAAGCATACCATTACTTATGAACTTCAACAACGTATAAACTTAACTTTATTACCCACATTGTTGATACGACCGCTGCTCGGTCACTGGTAGCTGTTAAACTTTAGTGTAAATACGAATATAAACGACCTTAAAATAATTACGAAAACAACACGAATCCGTATAATACCAACAGAACGAATACAATAATGACAGTGTTAAAGTATTGTATAAAACTTTGTATTTATATTTTTCTTTCTTATTTTTGTATTCAAGAGCAAGCGACGTAAACAACATCAAACGGCAAGAACTACCGGGAACATTTTATTAATCATATTTATTGCGCCTTAGAAATCTATTTAGCTATAAGGCCGCGGCGCGCTCGATAAAAACGGATAAGCGTGTTACAGGCTGATGTATATACTGTGAAAACATTTTTTCGCAACAAGCGGCCGCAACGTTGCATTGATTCAGTTATGACCAAGGTGTGAAGTAGTTTGGTTTATTTACCAATAACCAAAGAAGCTGTTATATTTGTTCTCTCTTTTACTTTTAGAAAACTGACATATTTCAAATAGATTTTCTTTTTGAAACTGTCGTGCTTCATCCTTTTTGTACAATATTGGCAAGTCACAGAATTATTTAGCGTCGCATATGTCCATCGTCATATAATAATCATCATAATTTATAATAATTTACTTTTTTTTATAATACACGCCTGGTCACAGGTTTGCATTCAGAATGAAAAGACAAAGATAAATATCCATTGTAAAGGGTTATTAGCAGGTTTTAACACCAATTGGTTGATTAGTTAAGATAATGTCTAGTAATTGTTGAACAGTATAAGAATACAACCCGAAATTAGACATTAAAGGGAAGTTTAAGGATCTTAGTGACAGATGTACTACAAATATACCTCGTGTACATAGTTCATAAAGTATGTAGGTACACTTTAAGTTTTGATTTCTGAATGCGTTTACAGTCTTAACTGTAAACATCATATCGTTAGTTCACCAACACAAGTCATTATTGAGGTACGCAGTTGTATAACATTAAAAAATAACAAAAAATTATAATATATTAATAATATAGTTAAAACAGCTCGATTACTAAGAATTGATTGCAAAATTACAATACCATTTTATCCATGGATTTCCCTTTATTTTAACCATTAGGTTTAAAGCAAATTTGATTTAAAAAAACCACAATTTCTGAGACACAGTTCTGAGACATAGTCTCCGACCACAGTCGGAGACTATGGTCGAATAATCTTAATAACAGTTGCTTAAAAAATTGACTTCTACATTGAACGTTGCAACATATTAATGTACTTCCGATTAACCAATACGGCGCTGTATACGAAGTTGCGAGGTGATAACTCAATATTTTACTTAGCAAATATGCAGCTCCACTGCACACAGCCACACCCATTGCATAAAATCCGAGGCAGCCTTATTTCAACTTCCGTTTTCAATTTATTCGCTGTGATTCGTTGGCAGCAATGTCTAAACCGTACGGTATCCGAGACAACGGGATAGCTAGACGCAGTTAAATCCTGTCGCAGTTTAAATATATGTACAGGAATAAACTTTCATAGTCTTATGAATAGTTCGATTTATAATTTATGTTTACAATTCGTCTAATACAACTTTTCAGAGTATACTAGGCTGGTCTCTAACTACTCGTGTATCTTGATCGATCACTGATGTTTTCACGGCTTAGAATTCATGAGACGACAATTGCCGTATCGTAGTACAACAAGCCGAGTATAATGAACTTCGTCACTAGCGAGAGCCACGATGACATTATTTATATTTGGCAGTGAAGCGCTTCGAAAGTACTTATAATAGTTTAGCAAATATATGTACGCTGTAAAATATTTTAAACGGGAAATTATACCAAATTTATAAAGCTTACTATAATTTTATATTTTAGCAGGTGAATAATGCAACAAATTAAGTAATTTTAGTTCAAATATATGTGACGATTTTTTTTTTTTTATTGTGAATGAAGGACTTGAGCGTGATCTGCCACATACGCCGATAAGCATAATATATAACGTTACTAAATAATAAAATGAGGGCGCGCAGAAGGCAAGTAGTAGCGATCTCAGCGAAAAAATACCTCAGATATGTCAGCAAATAATTAGGCTATCTTAAAACAAACATGACTTAAGGCGTTACATGGTTTATTTGTAACACAATAGTACGGTAACACGATATACATACTACATAGAAACTTGTGTAGGTCCCAAATGACATTCTGACAAAGGCTTAGCGCGATGTATGACGACGTCGCGATATATAATTAAGAGAACATTGATCATTAAACGAAATGCCAATTAGCAGTTGTTTAAGATAATTAAAATACGTCGTCATACATTACGCTTTACGATCTAAAATTTCACAGTTTTAACATGACGCGAGGGATTATAAACGAATTTGGATAATAAATCATCACCGTTAAATTTAAATAATTGATAAAATATAGCGCTCAAACTGTACTCGCTCATATTTCAGATTAATAACACAATTATGTTCATTTAATTAGCCGGCCGCCTACTCTACAAATAGTTATATATGTATATACTTGAAAAATTGATGTGTCTGTTTGTAATATCCAAATAATAGCGTTTCAGTCAGTACGTGTATTGAGGCACTGATTAGGAATTATAATAATATGTGGACTATTGTAGATCATTATGAAAATTACATTTCATCCTACAAGTCGTATGTATGTATGTATGTAGTCCAATATGGTTAATATATCTGGTTCATCCTGTTCCTATTAAATTCGGATGCAATATTGTTCATGAACTAATTATGTTTTATTGTTCATAATTATGCTATACGGATTAATAAAATAATATAATACATATAATGTCATCAATAGGAAAAGCTGAAGATAGACCTTAGTGGCGTGCTATTAGAGAGACAGCAGTCCGAGTCAGCGTCCAGCATTTGACGAAAGTAGAGTGATAATGATGATGATGGTAATGATGATGATTGATTATAATGACGATATATATCATTATTACTACTTTTTAGTCTATTTTTCCATACTGCGTAACAAGCGAGTTTCTAGTTGCATCCTCGTACACATAGAAATTATATAGCAGCACGATATTTAAATTGCTCGATATTCGAATGATAAGTGGAAATCACTTCGAATAAATTAATCAATATATAAACTTGCTCACCCTCGCGTAGTTAGCAACACGAGTTCCAAACATTCCTTTTGAATGTATATTGACGAGCAACTCCCATTTCTAATTGACTGCAGTTCAATATAAGATTCCAGTGCGTACGCTGAGGACGAGACATATTGTATGGAAAGTTATATTTAGAAAACACATGCACGCTCCGACCTCTAGAAATCAGTGAGCTCCGTTTGAAAAAATCTTATCGCACATGTACCTACATATATTCTTACATATTTGATACTTACAGTTTTACTGTAGGTACGATTAGTTACAAATTGTTCCGTGTGTTTCGGAACTTATCTTGTTTTTTAGGAACACGGGTGCCTGGATGGTACGGTGCACATATTACTAGAACAAGGCAATAGAATAGAGAATTAAATAGAGAATAGAATAGAGAATAAAGTAAAACAAGATAATAGAATAGAAAGGAATAGAAATCTAAACAACTAGACTTTCATTGCACATTAGGTACAGATGTAAACTTAAAAATAACATTGTTACATTTGACAGATTCACACAGTACCATTCACTGTAATTATTTCCTTATTGTTCCTAAGAACTTCCTGTATTGCTGTTCCGGTGAATCTAACAGATTTTGCTAAAGACCGTATACGTTCATATCCTGTATTGACTATCTGGTGTTTCGATTAACACATCCGCAGATGCATCGACTATACATTTACTTGTATTTGTAAAATGCTACAGTACGTAAGTATGATTACATATGAGTCACCGTTAACACGGCTAGTATTTAATGATCGCTGTGATCACATGTGATTTCCAAGGTGAAAGGCAGTTAACATGTATGAGTTTTTTGTACCAACACCTCAATGTCACAATGGGAAACCATAAAGTTTTTCTTAACGCCATTTGATACGAGCGAGCGGAATATATTCAAAGCGACTTTAATTGGTGTTTATCAAACAACGTATTAAAGCCAACTACGTAAATAATAGTAAATTTTAAAGGCGGGTAAATTGCTTAAAAGCATTACCCACTGCTCACAGCTTGGCGCGAGCTAATGAGTTATCTAGATGATGTAGACAGAAGTTATTATATATGAAAAGAAAAAAATAATAAGCCTAATCTAAAAGACGTTAGAACGTTGTTTTATGCCAATTTAAATTGAAAGTAGTTCATTAAGTAATAACTTTGTTTGGTATGAAATTATGAATGCAATAAGTGAAAATATTAGTACCGTTCGATAAGCGCTAAATAAATAAGATTAGTTTTCGCACTGTTTTCTATAAATTAGTATATGTTTTTTTCTATTTTTGATTGATTTAATTTAGAATTTTTTCTTGAAATGTGAAATAAAATTGTTTCCACAGTGTCATACAAATATAGGTTGATTTAATTGCTGCTAAATCTTATATGAAAGACTATCATTCGGCCACGATCCCGCCAGATTGAAAGGTCAGATCTGTCTTAGACGTAACATTACTTTTCCAACATGTACTTCACGAAACTAACAGTTTCACATTGACTTTTCCGCGCGCTTCCTGCAACGGATTCCAATATCTTCTTCAAGAACAGTTGGGTGATTGCACAAGATCTTTATAATTAAACTCATCTTTGTTGGTCTAAAGGAAAAAGTTGTTCGAAAAAAGTTTCTACTTGACGCTGTTACACTCGTTGTTTTCAATCAGCAGAGAACTAAACAGGAACTTTCCTTTTACTCCGCCCCGTTGTGTGCTGTGACAATGAGTAGAATTGTTACGTCGAACATCCATAGTAAACTACTTCCATATTGGTTTAATGTATCAGTTGACTTGCGCGTACTTCTTCTACTTTGGAATTTTAACAATACATAGCTTTGAGCCATTATTAATTAGTTGTTGATGTCAGATTTTGCACGTCATTTCCTATAAGCTTTATTAAGAGATTAATGAAAGGCCGGTTATTAAGATATCCGGAAACTTAATAAATCTACCATGTTCATTAGCCTACGAGAAACCGGTTTCTACTCAGCAGGTGACATTACGATAGAGAAATGGATTCGTTTGTGTCTTATACACTACAAAGGTACATGTTTCTACGCTAACAGCACAGAGTCACTTGACTGATTGTACGTTGCCGGAGAAACTCGGAAGCGTCTATTCGTCGTAGTTTGCGCGGAAGACGATCTAACAAACGAGTTGTTTACTCTCACAATAAATCCACCACGCTTAATGCACGTCAATCTAAAGCCACCGTGCTTCAAGTACTTAATACATTGCCAAGGAAACAACAAGCTAGAGATCAGTTGTTATAATTTGCTGAGTTACGAGTAATTGAGGTTTGGACTGTAGCAGTGGTTTATTTGTAACCAATAATGATAACTCTATGAAAATGACCCTGTTAGTGTTGGACGACAACATCATTCTAAGCCACTTGCTCTCAAATTAGATTGAAGCTGTAATATGGTAACCAGACAGCTTATAAACATATGTAGATATCTATTAATTTGTAAATATACATATTATATTTAAATAGATTTATATTTTACATCCAAACACACAATACGTATTCTTCCTTATCACAATGTGCTGATAGAAGATTGAACCCACAGCCCCGGGTTCGGCGGCAGTCACTCTGACTAATTAGTGACGGAACACTTGAATTATAAAGAACCTAAGAGATATAGAAAAGTACTTTTTATTCGGGCGGCTTCACAGTAGTCACGGTCGACATCGGCCAGTGAATGTTTAGTGGCATACCGATTTCGTCCGTGTATAGCGTAAAAATAGTTAACATAAAAAATCGATCATTGCGCAAGCGCAGCAACAATCGAGTTCACAACTATGTGAAGAGCAGGACTTACGTAGAAATCGCATACCAAAAATCTGGATTGGTTAAATAACTTACTTGTTCTACATGAACAAGTTCATGGAGGATGTATGTACATAATGAAAGCTGTTTCGAATGCATGTGCAATACATATACTCGTAAATATTGAAATGCACGGATTGCGTAATGTTTGTCTGTTCGTCCGTTAGCACATTTCGCAGCTAATTTAATTTCAATAAAGTGATGTACACACAACACACTTTTTTTAAGCCTGTAATCCTCGGAGAAGTAAGTAGGGAAGTGTACTACACTCCCCGATTCACCATTTGTAAACCCTTGCCATTTTAATTATTAAAATTATGTCATCAATAAATCAATACACTTATGAAGCGCGGCGAAATAATAATTAATTTATTAAGTTATTATGAAATCAATGCACATATGAAGGGCGGCGAAAAATTTAAGCAAAAGGAGATTTAGCCAAGAGTGAGTAGCTTGTCACAAATCGATTTGTCACCGCCGCGGCCTCGTTGCAATCGGCGGAAGCTCATAATGAAGGACCTCATATACCTCCAAAACTAGTCGGGTCATCCAAAAAAACACGCGAGTTAAGCCGGTACGTATATAATCAAATAGACTTGTACGTAAGCTTTCGAGTACGTTGAAGCATATGTAATTGAAAACACATTGATAAATGCCTGAATCGGCATGTTATGTAAAAACTGATTAATTGGATTAACTGCCAAGCTATTCTGAACTTCTAAGTGATTCTGATGTCAATAATCTTCATTTATTTATAATTTAATTTATGTTAAATTGGTTATAAATTACTAATAGTGTTATTATATAATTGTGGGTTACACATGGTTATAAATTAAGGTCGTAATTATTATTCCACATGTACATTACAGACGAGTCGGTGAGGACTCATTGTAGCAGGAATACACCTACAAATTATGTAAGTAGTTGTCCATTTTTTTAATTGGGCAATATACAATGTTCTTTTACATAATAAAAACCAATTAAATTTTCTCTGAAAAACATATTTGTATAAAACATTGCAACAGCGAAGGCTTCGAGCATAGACAATCACCTTCAGCTGGAATATGACCAAGTACACCCACACTGATATATGCGAAGCGGACCATGTTAATAACAAGCCTATACATCCAATGCTGACTACAGTCATTGCTAATTTATTAATAACTAACTAACGGACACTGACGGTCCCTTTCCTGTAACTCAGTTCGCGGGGACTTGCAGAAGTCAATCGGCGGCAGCGGATATCCATGGCCGCTGTCAGCTTAGTCACATTGAGAAAAAGCACTACACAACAATGTTATATTATGTTACTTACCAGTCCTATTTTATGCAGTTCAATAAAAAATATATGTATTTGAAAATTTACACAAATTTAAGACAAATGTGAACACATGCACATAATACATTACACACAAATGTGCACAAACACAGGCCTTGTCAAATGAAAACAAACTCGATAAACTCGTGCCACTCGCTAATAGATTTCGCTTTCTGATACGGACATTCGAAATCTGATGCAGGAGTGTGGTCAGAGAAAATCTAATTTAAAATTTCTAATTAGAAATCGTCTCTTAACCGCAGATTTTATTAAACCATACTGCCGTTCCCTATACTATATTTATACGTAATGAAAAAAAATCTTCATCAATCCATCTATTCATAATTATAATTATATTCTTTTACATAAATGCTAAATTCGACACTATCTTTTTATAGACTTATTGTTATTTCTTATTCAGTTATTGTGCTATCTGCGGTGGCGATGTAGATTGATAGAGATAATAAATACATTAGGTGGATACTCGTACTGAAGTCGAACAGTATCCGGTACTGTCGGGCACATTTGCGTAATAATTTAAGTTATACCTTCTAATATAAGTCTGGCTGACAGCAGTTGGATTCGAAGAGCTGAAGATCGAGCTCAGTGCCGTGCTGTTGAAGAGACCTATGTCCAGCAGTGGATGGGAGTAGGCTGATGAGAATGATTTGTATTTGCCCGTAAAGGAATCCAACAGATAAATATTACAAATGAAAATTTATTTTGAATCTTGTAATCTAGTAGATCGCCATGACTATGCCCTTTTAAGGGTATTTTAAAGATATTGCTGTAACGTGAAGTCATAGACTATTTTCACCCATTCGTACAACGTGGAACTATTTAAGACAAGTGAATAGGCACTTTAAAGGCAAGGGAGCTGAATCATACTCTACATCTACATCTCGCTTATCATCAGGCGCGCTTGTAGACAAACGCCAAACTATTTCTATTAAAAAAATACATTATCCACATACATTAAAATTGCGTAATGCAGTTTGTTTTAGGCAGCCAAAGTCACATTTAAAGTATATTGTAATTCTTTTTTCCAATGAGCCACCAAGACCGAGCGCCTATTTGCGTTTACCATTGTTGGAATATATGAGTATAGAACCGTATTTTGCAATTTTCAACTTGTCCAATGAGAGTTCAATTCAACTTCGAAAAATATCTATACATATAATAAAACTGTAAATGATCGCCGTCTGTACATGGCAAAAATATTTAAAAATTTATTATGATCCTTATGTAATATATGAATTATAATATATTATAATAAATTTATAATAGCCTTTATATACGCAAGAGAACCTAAAACAATGTTTTTTAATTTTGTCTATTTGTCTGTATGTCTCTATGCTTGTGCACGTTTATCTCAGAAACGGCTTTGTAGATTTGAATGTAGTTTTCAGGATTATATTGTGAAGAGCTTCACTTAACATTTAGTGATTTTTCATTTAAATCGGTTAACGAATAAAGAAGTTATGTCAATTTATTTTTCAAACTTGTGAAATCTACGCGTAAGAAGTCGCGGGCACAGCTAGTTTAAAATATATCTTCTTAAAAATGAGTAATAATGGTCATATAGCGATCCCTAAAGCCACTTTAACAACGGCATGTTACGGAAATTACTATAAAACATACGTTCCTTTTATCAAAAAAGTCCATCAACGCATATCTCGATTGGGAGCGAATTAGACTCGTAATGTGATAAAAAAAGACGCACATTTCGTAACGTTTGGACAAAGTGAAAGTGATAGAGGTAAGAGCACACGTCGTCACGAGGCGCTACTAGTTAATATTCGGTAGAAGCAACGCAACTGTACGCCTTTTGGATGTTAGTCCTATTCGGATTTTAAAGTCTTATTATATAAGACTATAATCTTCCTATTCAATACAATGAACCGCCAAGTGTCTCCTTAGCAGAAAGCCGATGAAATTACTAATTTTCAATAATATGATTGTAATGTGACTTATTAAGTAAATGTAAGAAAAGGAGACAATTTTTTATTGTTATGCCTTAGTGTGTAGCGTTTCATTTGAACAAGTCATTATAAGTCTATGAAACTTACTAGAATATATCCTTGTGACCAAATCATAAGGGACATTATATTTCATAAAAACTTCACATTATTGAGATATGGAGAATAATTACTAAAAACAAAACAAAATAAATTTGTTTACAAGATTTAATTTATTAAAAAATAATGTCTTTTTCGTTTACATAGAAAATCCATCAATATTCTACGTAATGGTATAATGAGAATAAATTCTTTTTCAGCGCGTATTCAGTGATAAGAAAAAGATTTTAATATGAACACAAAAGAATGAATAGGAATATGAACGCAAAAGTAGACTATAATATTATTTAGTTCATAATACATTTATAGATAAGTACCTAGATTGCAGCGGGTCGGAAACCCGCTCTCTATTGAAAGGTTCTTTAACGTACTTTCAAGTTCAATTTGCACACCGTCTTGCGCATTGTACGCAGTCACCGGCTCAGACAGTGAACGTGCTCAATCGACTAATTACATAACGAATGTAACCATCTCCATGGCAGCTAATACGAACGTATCATATCATTTAGATACATGTGAGCAACTTAAGTAAGTGTTACCCTGTATGGTGTATCTTAATTACGTTCATTACGAATAACGTACACAAATTGTGTTTAATTGGTTCGTTTTTAGTTTGATAGCGTAACTCTCTGTTATTAAAGATATTTGATCTGGCCTTTGTCATATTAGTTAAAATTGTTACAGTAATTGACTCTTCTCGCATTTCGTAACCCCGCGGCAAAACACGCAAATACATAATTTTGGCTGAAGTACTCTATATCTCCGTATGTAGTATCTACCTACGTGTATTACCGAAGTCGTAATATATGCGTATAAAATCACTGGACGTATTCTTGTAATATTGTGGAGTTCTTGCTATTTATATTGTGGATTATGAATAAATAAATATTTAATGGAGCGTGCGTGAGATGCTGACGTTTGTCTGCCTGTTTGCGAATAAATTGTCCTAATTATATAGACGTGTTAAATGCGGTGTTTCACATTGATCGATACACAGAGTTTATACGCTCTATGCGAGTATGTACGCTTGACGATTTTTAGCACACTTACTTTCAATCTATATAGACTTAACCAACGCGAGAATATGTTTTTTTATTTATCTATTTGGTTTATTTTGGTCAAAGAAATGCCTTTGAAATATGACTGAAATAAGATATGAGATACCCTAGGGAAACAATTTAAATTTAGTTAAAACTCCTTCTACATAAGTTGTATCTTACACAATAGACCATTAAACTATTCAAATACTTTGTAACCTTTATAATAACATTTCAGTCTATTGTCGCATCGAAATCTTCATCAACAATTGTGATGTGTTTAAATATTCTACTTAGATTTCTTATGAAATATCTCTGTTAATAAATTCAGGCAGTGAAATATATGTACCAATGAAATTTTACTGAATTACTGTTGAAACAATTATGTTAATTATGCTTCTGTGATCATGCATATGAAGAACTAAATGAAAATCTGTGTAAATTCCACATTGCTTCAATTTATTGATTGGACATAAAAATAACACTGAGAGTCGAAAGGAAAGTCTGGGAATCTGTGGAGATATAATTATGTAAATACATAGAAAGTATATTCGAGTTTCAGGCTCCAATGTCTATTGATAAGGAGCTTTACAATGCCTCTAACACGTCTTTGTGAAGATGTCTTCACAAGATAACAATTAATGTACTTTTATTAATAACGGTTTAGAATTACTTGGCAATAACGATTATTCATTTCAAATGTCACGATATTTATTAATCAGGTAATAGAATCACAGACATCGTTTTTTTTTTCAATTAATCCACACAATAAAAAAATCTCGCAGTTCGATAATAAAAAAGCAATATCAAGCCTGTAATCCTCGAAGGGTTAGGCAGAGGAGTGTAATACACTCCCACGTATCACCAATTACGTTTACGTCCTATGGTGAGCCTATTGCTATACACCGGGCGTAGACCTAGACTCCAAGTCAGTACTAGAAATCTTAAATGACAAAAATCCAATAGTATCCGACCCCATTGTACCCAGAACCTTCCAATCGATAGTCGCGCTTGCTACTCCACCGACAAGGCAGTCAATGATCTACATATATCTGTTGATTAATAAATTTTATTATATCTGAGTAATTGTTACTGGAATGCTTGAATAGACAGAAATAGTATCGACTGTTTGAGCAGGGAAATATAATTCAGTATAATAACACAAAAGACGAGACTGAATAATAGATAGGAGGCGCAAAGCTGATTGTGGTAAACTGTTAGAACTGAATCCATGCTCTCTATCTAAACACTCTCAGAGCAGGAATTAGTTCCAGAAACAATGGATTTAATCTCATTTCAATATCGCTGTTGCACATTATTGCGTTGCAGAGTCTTTTGTCACGTCTTTAGCATGAGATGGCATTATGGGAATAGTGGATGGAGCTTTAGAAAACGTTAACTGTGAATTAATTATGGTGGCAAATTTATAAGCATCGTTGCAACTAAGGTCAACCTTTACGTTAATCTTTCGTGGAGATTAATACGAGTAAATTTGTGGTTGACCCTATGTAGAACAAAGTGTAGATCGTCTGTGCCAGAAATCCGATATAACGTTACCATGAATAATAACCATCGTTGCCTCTAAGACAATGAAAGACAGGGCTCCCGTGCAAAGGTTTATTTTATACTAGTTGTATAATGGTTTTGGTGTTATGGTATATGGCGATATATGATAGGCCCTAAGATGGCTGTATATATCTACTGGTTTTGGGATTTAAACAGCATTTTGAACTTGTCTATCCTCGCTTTTCCTATTACCAGAACGATGTAGGCGTTATTTCTCTGGCTTTTGTTGAATGCGTTGTCCGAGTATTTAATATCTGAAGCAGCACATTAAAAATCTCGTATTAGATTTCTCTATCTCTATCTATCTTCAGTCATTATTGGCATATACTCTCACGTAACGTGCGACATGCATGACGACGAACATATCAGATGGAATGTCAAAATTTATCATCACCATCACATTGTAACTATTGAATGTATCATCCCTCTCTAGCATATGTCAACAGTACTACGCACGTTTTAAGTTCGAAAACACTAGAACTAAAAAGTCTATTGGCGATTGTTATTAAAAACATCGATAAAATCGAACTAATCCAATTAACCGAATGCATCCGGAATCATTTTAACACTGCAAAATTGAAAGGCAGACGTCCATCAAGCAGATTAGGATATGGAACGGTTGCCAATCAGAATGCACTCTAGTTGATGATGATTGATGCTGTAATCTCTATTACATTTTTTATCCACCCTTTCTTTATTTTATTTACAGCATATTTGTGCAGTGCGGTGCAGTTATAGCAGATTTACACACGCTTTCACCAATTAATGATTTTATGAACAGTGATGGATTGGGCGTGTGAATATGAAGCTCTCATTATCGTTGGTGGTATCTGCCTATTATTAAAATATCCAGTTTATAATACCACAGGGATTATTTTGCTTAGCCATGTTACGTGCAATATTTTTGTTTATTAAAATTGAACTTTTAAAATTTTACTGAACCTTATGTCAATGGGAAAATGTCGGACGCGTGAATACAATATCGTTATTACTGAGTCATGGTGCGTTACTAAAACCAATCTTACTATGTATATAAGATGTACGTATGTATGTAGCATTGACCATTAGTTAGCTATGATTCTATAATCCTTAATGTATTCATAGAGCCTTTAATGGATGTTCGAGCACTCGGAAGTGCGATAAAGTGGATAACTAATAGTTCACGATGGAATCTTCGAAATGTGTAATATATGCAGTAACAGTGAAAGCAAAGTTTAGTGAATAACAGAACACATATGATGTTTACGTAACGTACAGTGGGCACATGTTTACCGATGTTACTAGTTAAAAACGTTTGTGTATTTGAATACAAAATACTGAACGATCGACGCCATTCTATTTTATTCCACTTGTTACATTTATGTAATATGTTTGCTTAACATACATTAATCCCATCGAAAATGTAACTGTGGTAAATGGGCCGAGGTCTACGTAAGCCGATATTACAGCTAATAAAGTAACTGATATCAAAGTAAGTTCCCACTCATAAGTACCTTAACGGATAGTGTATCTACCATCAAAGCGCTGAAAAGGTTATTAATATCCCACAACTATTTTCATCTGTTCGCCGTTTTTTTTATGAACACTACAAATGTCTCATAAGTTTTAGATAAATATTAATAATAGTCAAGTATACCTACCGGACTTTCTGAGAAAAGTTGATGTGTAAAGAAATATTGAGAACTAAATAATTTAATTTATCCAATCAAGTAGTCGGAGAAAGAGGCCAATTGTGTGGAATGTACGCATGAGAAGTTCAAGATTCAAGTAATAACCTCATCATATACCGAATTTGTAGGTACATTGGATTTCAACGACTTGTAACTTAAAAACAACATAACGTATACTCAGAAGAGGTAAGCAGAGGCACTGCTCAGACTACCTCGTCTGATTACACTTAGTAGTCTAGTTACACTTAGCCTATTGCCATACATCGGACACGTATCCAGACTTCGAGTCGCTACTAGGAATTTCAAGTTAAAAAACCCAACAGTACATGACCCGGGTATTGAACCCAGGACCACCTCTTAATCAGCAGTTAACGACGCAGACCATTATTTTGATTAAATAGGTGTTAAAAGGTATTATAATAAAACACGTTTATCTTACGATCTCAAAACTCAAAAATGCTTTTTATATTATGATTTTTAGGCAAAACGTATTTTCTCCGACACTCAGCAACTAAATATTACATATTACGGTATCGTCACGCTCCGTCGTTTACAGAGTAGGCAATAAATTGTTTTATAATAAATATGTAGAACTTGAAGTAATGGTGTCCCTAAATAATTAAGAACATGTACTTACAGAAGTGTGGCAGCCCGGCATGCAAAATCAACGACGCATAAAGCATATTTATCAACCGGCCTTTGTTCGTATGCAGCGTTGCCCCAAATTGGAGCGAACCTAGCTATACCAATAAGATAGTGTTTATTTTAGAACATACACAGTGTTTTTGTTGCCCCTTGTTATCGTTCCACTGCTGAACAAGACTCTCTTCTCTGATAGTGTCTCCCGCTGGCCAAGTGCGGATTGGCAGATTTCACAAGCCTTAGAGAACTTTTGTTAACGTCTAAAGATTTCTGGATCAATTGAATACGTCCTCGTATTTGAACAACGACTTTTCAAATTCTGGAAATAATGAATTTGAAAGTTTTCCTAAGAACTATTAGGAATTAATGTTAAAAATCTGTAACTATGGTTGCTTATACAGTAAATCAATTCATTAGCCAAAATATTGCAAATCGATTCGGATATGGAATGATTCGGATCATAGTTTCAGAAAGGATAAGTTCATGAATAAAACACTAAGCTTGAGGCATCTTAAACGAACGTACGTAGACAACAAAAGTTCGAATAATTATGTCCAACCTTATGTATGTTTGTGCCAACAGAAATATTGCTTCACAATATTCACACAATAGCAACATAAACAGCAGTTCGTTAAGAAAATTAAAAAAGGATTAATTGAACACATGAAACTCGGTGGAATTACGAGGAGTGCGCGGCCGGGGCGCCGCTGACCTGGGCAACGATAGTGAAGTTTACTTTATTTTAGATTTAATTAGCAACAACTTGTTCAACGGAACATGAACCGACAGCCAGGGGCAACATAAATGACTATTAGAGCTTTGTACAATTCAACAGGTTTATATTGTTATAGATTTTTCTATTGTCTACCTTACTTTGAAATCAGTTTTTATTTTAATGCAATTGCAATGAAATATTCACTAAAATATTTAACTTTTCTCTTCTGTACTTACTTTGAACAAAGAGAAGGTACTTTTGATTTATACTGAAGTTAATGTCGCAAGACGTAGTACAGCGTTTTAGTATTCGTAATTATGTCGAGTGTTTGCGTTTCGATTACATGCATTTAAGCGTTATAGTCAGAAGAGAAATTATACAAATATAATCATAGATTAAATGATAAGGCCTGTGTACATCAGCGCGAACCAATGTTGTTAAAGACGACACTAATATTTGTTAATATTATCACTAATTGCACTCCTTGGTGGCTTTTTCATAGCACGAATTATTGTGTTATTGTAATATTAGTGTAATTGTAATATGCTTGGTGAATTGATTTTATTGTAACTCCTTGCATCAACTTGACTAACGAACTACTTACCTTTATACGATTTATTAAGGTTAAGGTTATATTAAGGTTTGCGAACACTAAAACAAACAAATTACCAGCCATTTGTCATATTTTGAAACTCATTGTGCTCGAAAAACTGACTTGCAGAATAAGTTTTTACAAGTACTCTCAAATATTCACAACGAATATTTGTAACAAAAGAGTCTGATTGTAATAAAGTCAGATCACTGTATGCATATGGTTCCAGGTGAAATTCGTACGTGACATAGAGTTCCATATGAATTCTGAAATCATTGCGTGGAACGGTAGCATGAATTCGTTCTCGATCGGTATTCGTGTGAACATTTAACGATATTATTCCGTCCGTTCGCTCAGGTCATGACGCTCCCGGATACTGTATTCAACTCGTACGAATATTCGACTAATGATAGGTTTAATGTAATAGTCCCCATAGCTCGGGACCAGATTACGACCTACGTTATCTGCTGCCTGTCGTAAGAGACGACTAAAATAAGGCTTCGAGGGTCGCGAGCTCCTAGAGTGGCAGATCGAATCGTTCAGATGGCGTTCAGATTCAGATTCTCGGGAAAGACGATGGTATATGTGGCCGCATGTTGACGTGAGAACCAGAGGGCGTAGGAAGAGGCACTATGCCTCTCCTAAGTGTAAGAGTCGTAGGGGCATTACACTAGTCACATCATGGGCACCGGTGTGTTCCGCTGGAGATCCTGGAGTTCTCCTAGTAGCACCAAGGAATGCTAACGAGGGAGCTTTAGTGCGGTAAAAGCCCCCGAAAACCCGATATCACTCCCAAGTTACTGGGTACTTTTTGAATGTTTCCCCTACGTAACCAAAAAAAAGTTGAACATAAATCACGCCTGTAATCCCCGAAGAGGTAGGCAGAATAGTGTAGTACACTCCCTAAAAAATTCAATGTAATGAAATTTGCTAAGAATCGAAAACATTGCGCTCTCTAGACAGTCTTATTAAACACATAATGCTATTAGCGATTATAATTTATTAATAAAGCACATTCGCAGTCTATACATATATTAATGCTTGTAGAAACATTGCGCTCCCGGAAGAGATCGTTTTGACATCCTTAAAGCTTATATAAAATGAATTCGTAGCATGTATGTATAGAAATAGAAAACAGAAATAATTATTATTTTCGTTTATATTTCTAACGTCAAACAAAAAACAGTTTGCAATCAAATAGTCGCACGGATAAGAAGTGAAGTATTAATTGAAAAAAAAATTATCGAATGACGGTCGAATTTGGACGATTTCATTACTATCGTTTACTAATAATTTTAACTGTACTTATTGCCAATCTATGTACTATGTATGTAATTATGTATGTAGGTATTACAAAAACATGAACTCTCAAAAAATATCTTACTTTAAAATACTGTTAAAATATGTATTTAGCTGCATTCGATAACTACTCGACGTATGGTCACTCGCCCCCAATACAGCTTCCGTATGTATCATATTCCAGCCGCTGCAAGAATTTCACAGCCTGTAAATTAATCCCTCCAACGCGTTCTATAATTGACACTATTCTCAATAATATGAGACTTCCTATATTTTATCGTTTGGATCCATAGTATTATATGATGTACGTAACAGTGTTGCAGTTTGAAACCACAATAGTGAAATTATTCTAACATTGTCAATAAGTTAGACAATTTTATTTCTGGACTATAATTATTATTATCATATTATCATCATTAAATATCTCTGTATGCTATGAAAATTTCAAATTATAATGGTACTGTATTATTATATGTATACACAAGTACACAATTTTTTCTTCACAAAACCTAAATAATCTGTAGCTTAAAAATGCCTCTGTAACAAATTGGATTAGATGACCATGACCTTAATATTTCATTAGATAGGTACATTTTTACCCTGGTTATGTTACTTAAATTTGCGAGTGCCAAGTAAGACATATTATTATAATAAAAGGCAAAAATACATCTAAAAAGTCTAAAAAGATCATCTAAAAGGATTGGTACTATCAATTTAAAAATTGCGGAAACGGCAAATAACGTCAACAGCGGTCGTACTTACGACGGCTTTGAATTCTGCTTTTCATTATTAAATGTTTCGTGAGGAAGGACTTCGTACAGGTCCGAAACTAGTCGGGCAATCCCGAAAAACGTACGTGAGTTAAGTCGTTACATTTTTAATCATGTGTATAAATACTCAGGAAACATTTAATAACAAAATTACATGTAAAGGAAAAGAATGATAATATAAAATTTATTTTATTGATCCAACTCGAACTATAGCATAGTTCGAGTTGGATCAAGTAATGGTAACACTTCAATTGAAGATGAAGCATTTATAATTGGATTTATGGTAGTTATGACGTACCATCCCTACCAATACCAGTTGACCGTTGACTACTCACTTGTTCAACAATAAAAACAGCAGTGTGCAGCCATTAACACCAAAGTAGTGTATAGCGCGAAAGATAAATAAACGATACGTGCAAGCGAAAGTCGTATCGCCTGGAGACATTACGTTGTAGTACTTCATATCTGTTTAACTTCTTTGAGATCGATTTCTCGATTATAGCGCTAAGTGCACACGTTATATCGGTGTCATTAATCGCATTAAAAACAGCCTTAAACGCCGCTAACTTCTTATACCTACTTGCTCATTTTATACTTAATATGTCTCAACGTACATCTAAATTAGAATTTAAAAAAGTTTTCGTGTTACCGTTATAACTGTTATATCAGAATATCACATCGACAATGCTCTATAATAAAAAACATAATTGTGTTTTTAGTATCTTGTTCCGTTCCGTTCCCGTTATTGGTACCCTTATACACGTTTATGAAATAGCTGCTTTAGAAAACAGACCTTTTTATGGTCATTACTCCATAAAAACCAATAGCACCAGAAATTATATTAATATTTTGAGGATAATTGACTAATTGTACTATGATAATATATTTCACAAAGGTATTGATATAACATATATGTATGTACATACATACATTCGAGTATGTGTGTATACATAAAATAACATTTTAGAATTTATTATAAGTTGCACGCTATCAATATGCGACCCTGACAGTGAATTCGAAAGAGAAGAGAGTGACTTGAGCCAAAGCGAGATTAAATGATTAAATTACAAAACGGAATTTAATAACTGTTCGAAACAAATAAATATAATAAATTCAAGCTTATTTGTTTTTTACTCCTAACTTTATTGATATTTAAGTTTTTACAAAGAATATTGAGTTAATTGAAATATTGTAACAAGATTATATCTTTCAATTAGCGCATAGAGTGTAATGTCTAATACTTTCGAATGAGTCATTTCCTCCCGAATAAAAATATGTATGCTGATTATTGATATGTTCCTGTAAGTAAAAAAAAAGCAGCTGGCAGTATGCTGCAGGAAAACTCGTCAACTGGTACATTTATGTAGGCAATATATACTCCGGCTACTTCCTGCGATACGCCCTTTAGGGTATCGGCTGACAATCATTTCACCGAGATATAGCCCGCTGACATTTTTATTCATTCACAATCTTTATATATAAAAATCAATGCCACTTTTCGTTGTAATTTTATAACCCAAGAACGGACTCACCTATCCAAACCAAATGTTTAGGCTTTGTTCGGACTATTTAGTAGATGGTTTATGTGAAGTGTGCTCAAAATCGGTAGAGCGGTTCTTCATTTATCACATGTTTTGTATTTGTAAATGGAGATTTTACTATCAAATTGAACCTTGTTCAGATGGAGTTTGTGCTGTCAAATTTAAACTTTTTTCAATGTTGACAGTAAAAGCATGTTGTTATGTCATTCATGCGGTCATTTCATTTAGGACATGCTTATAATAATGCAAATTTAATTTTCACTTTTATATGTAGCGAAGCACGTACCGGGGTGCTAGTAAAATATATTTAATAAAGTAGCTCAATAAATAGTTTCTTTGTTAATGTTAGATAATACCACTTGAACTACATTACTGAAACAATAAATAAGTGATAATTTATGAAGAGCTGCAACTTAAAGCTACATTTGGAAAAACAAATTATAACTAACAAATACCATATGACTGCTACTCTCATGCATTTTTAATTGACTAGTCATCCAGTGATCAGTAAAACAATTCCAGAAGCATGTTTGAAAAGCTGTACATTTTTCAGCTATGGATTTACATTACAAACAGGTTATTTGTTAATATGTATTTATTATGCCCTCCGGCCTGGTAATGTGGCAACTTGCGAAATGACGCAGGCAGATGCTGGATGCGACAAACCGAGGACAGGGCTTGATGGTGCTCATTGGGGGAGGCCTATGTCCAGCAGTGGACTGAAATAGGCTGATGACAAATGACGGATGTAGTTATTGTACATGTACAAGTATTTACTAGATCAGTATAATATACAATACATGAAGGATAATTAATGCAGAAGAAGCATAACAGTGCTGAAAGGATAGAGATGTAGCACTTGGTGCCTTCTGCCTTCATCTGGTGTAGTTATTTATGAACTAGACATAATAATAAATCATGTGTTTGTGTGCAGCTGCATACATTTATTATAGTTATATCATTACATATTTGATTGTTACACTAAACTATACACATACTGTGCACATTTTCTCCACCACCTAGGGTTATCTGAGAGAGAATACTTTTTGACCCTGAACACCACTTAATTCAAGATGTTATACAAAATCTATGAAAAGTTTCATGGTTGTTTGATCTGCGGCTATGTGTAAAAATAATATACATAAATAAGCATGTATTAAAAATTTATAATTGTTTCTTGAGCTAGGTAATTACGATAATATAGAGATTAAGCTCAATCCTTTACTACTAGATATATTTATTTAAAAACGTGAATATTTGTGCTCTTTGCAAAGGTAATACAGATGGTAAGAAAAACTGCTCTGCAGTAATCAATCCACATACACAAAATAGGGATTGTAGGCCAAAATGAACACCAATCTAATGAGATTTTTGGATGTTACAAATATTAGTGTGTGTATTAAATACACTTAATGCTCCAGCATGATATGTAAACTTCTGAACTGAATGATAATTTAACAATAGAATGTAACATAACATAACGTTGTGCCTGTCATCCCCAAAGGAATAGGCAGCGGAATATAGTACACTAACACATTTCACCATGCTACATTTAAGTCCCATGGAATAGGTGGTGGGCCTATTGCTATACACCGGGTGCAGATCCAGACTCCGAGTCTCTACTATATATTCTAAAAATAGAATGTAGAGTACTCCAATTACTAAGAGGAGTGTTCATTTATTACTTGATGTCAAAGTTAACTCAACCGGACTCAGTACCTCACATATTCATATATGGCTAATATAGATCCTGACATATTAAAAATACAACACACATTTAAGTTACTGGGTATTGATAGGTTACAGTATTATAGAATACATTAGTAAATAACAAGTTTTGATAATAAAATGATATTAAATATTGCACTCATGTAGAATTGGAAAGACTTGATAAATAAAACGTAATGCAAACATAAACAAGGTTTATTAAAAATAATTTAAAGAAAGCTAACAATTACATTCTAGTTTCTATGAAGACATCTACTTTAATGCGGAGGGCTGGGGGCATCGATACTTTGCCATTTCGATTTCGGCTTCAAAGTAGCTCATGTTGTCATAGCAGAAGTATTCTGGCACTTTGTAAGCACCGCTCTTTTGGGGATCGACTCCTGGACCAACGGGTTCTGAAGACGGATGTATCACAGCACTACTCAAGCCAGGCACGTTAGCATTAACAGACGTAAAGGTCTTCGAAACACCTTGGCTCTGGCCAGGTCCGTCACTTAAGAATCTTGATAAAATCCTCGTACGATTATGAGCGAATCTTGCAATCCTTGATATCATTGTTATATTAATTTGGTTACACAATCGCTTACTTCAAAACGTAAATTAGAAAATGTCACTCCTGAATAAAAAAATAGTCGACGTCTTATTTGACATTTTTGTCAACAGAAACAGATTCGTAATATGATCATTTTTGGGATTAATGTATAATGGTTATAAGTCACAAATTAAGTAATAGTTGTATTAAAATATTATTTAACATTTAAACTCTTGTGTATATTACATTTTAACAATATGTCAATAATAACATCATTGTTATATTGATTAGCAATAGGTTAAATTAAGGACAATAATAGTCATTATAAAGCGAAGCATTTCTTAATTATTTGATAATAATAATAACTTTTTAATAGTCTCATTAATTTTTGATTTTCTGAGAACAATTTATAAGAATCTCGCTGCAGTAAGACATATTTTTTTATGAATTTACACATAAAACGAAAAAATTAAAAAAGTTACTGTTTATGTAAAGTATATTATGTACTGTACACGCGGTTGCAACTTGCCTTTATACTTTATTTATTATTCATTATTAGAAAAGCGGATCGTTATTGCGCCGGAGAAACATTTTTCACACAGGGCGCTTTG
>DWJK01000167.1:0-26880 GCA_018248815.1 Croniades pieria auraria
ACCGGGGGCCATCTGCTCTGCCTTTTATGCACTCGGTTCCTTTCAAATTTCAAATTATTCTTCTTCTATAAATTCTTATTCTTCTATAATATATTATCATATATATTAGATTTTTAAAGTACCTACTAAATATTTAATGTTATATTAGTAATTCACTGGTATTCAAGTTTTGTCGAGCAGTTCATATTATGTAAACAAAATACTACACTGAGATTTATCGACTTGGAAACAATGGTAAACCAAGATCTCTTAAGATTTTTAATCTGATGACTGCAATTTTATTGGTGCAGCTATCGATTGCAATATGCCTGCTTTTCAGATCATTATAATGACTAAAAATACGTTATAACAAGGAGTACAATACATTTTAATTATCATTACAGTCACATAAGCATGCCAGGTACATACAGGTTAGGCAGCGACCATCAATTGCCAAATAGCTCTCCTTACCGATCTGACCCGCTTCTTACACACTCTTGTCACTCTAACAAAATGTACATCTCTTTTGGAGACGCCTCATTGACCTTACCTTGCCAAGAAAGGCGAGTCTAGGCCTCGTTAGTTGCGTCCATCAATATTTATACTGTATATCTGTTTCGTTATTACGTTATTAACCAGTAATCTTTTAAACAGTAAATATCCTATTAATGTATTTTCTAGTAGTCTTTGGTCTTCCAGCGACCACACTGTCGAACACCCACTTGGAATTAACTTCGTCAGGATCTGCACCTATTCTGATTAAATCACAATTTTCCATAGTCCTTCCCGTTCTGACAATTGTACTTTGAATAATTCCACTACACTGTGTTTGATTATTCTGAGTAGTTCTACAACCTTGTGCATTTTGATCATCACTCACTATTTGTGCACCACACACTGTTAAAAGTTCTATTGCAGCATCTCTCTTTTCTGCTGCCTCAGATACAAAAACCCTTCGGCCGTGAAATATTTTATAAACATATTCTTTATGCATCTTGCCAAACGCTGATCTCTCTACACGGGCAGCCTGAAAACAAAATTGTTATTCTGTATAAATATATTCTGGAAAAAAAAGAACTAACCGATCGCAAGCAGTTTCCGTTAACAATGAACATTTCCCAGTCTCTAGGAGTCTACAAACTAGATTTGAAAATAAAAAAATTTTTCTCTATTTTTAAATAGTCCCATGATACATTACTCCAGGAATACTATGGAATGTATAGAGCCATAACTAGTATTATTTGTATCTGAGCAAAGACTACCTCCCAAGGTTTAATGGCATGAAAGACTCCTCCATATTATCTATTTTAGTTGGCATCCAGAGTGACACTTCTAGGTACATCACTTTGATCAGCAGTCTTAAGAAGTTAAAAGGCTTTTATTTAGTAAGTAGGTTCCTTCAGCAGCCAGTACTGCAAATGGGCATCTGCGTTATATAGCTACATTATATATGATATTATTTTTTTTATATTTTCATAAATATATTTTTGATATCATATAGCTGCATTACATATTATACCTGGATCTGTTTTGTAAAAAGCTAAAATATTCCTTGTAATAATTTACAGACATGTTGACAATCCGAAAGAATAAAGAGCAATATCTTATGTTCACCAACACTTTTCTACTTTTACTAGCTATGCCAGAGACTTTATTTGTTAGGTTTATGGAATTTTATGGCTTTTAATTTATTTCTATGAAACCCTCAATTTTGTTCTAAAATAAAGATTTCCTAAGTTACTCCTCATAACATCAGCTACATGCCAGTGAAGGTACCGACGAAATCGGTGCAGCGGTTTCGGTAATTACCCGTAACAAACAGACAAACAAAAATTTTAAAAATAGTGTTTCTGTTATAAATATATACTATATATACTTGCACATGTATCCATTATATAAATATAATAATAATAATAATGGACACATTTGTCATTCCACTGTTGGAATATGGGTCTCCTCTCATATTAAGAGAGTTAAGGCCATAGTCCGTCACGCTGACCAAGTGCGGGTTAGTGGACTTCACACACCTTAAATTTTTTTTTTATAAATTCTGGGGCGTGCAAGTTTCCTCACGATGTTTTCCTTCACCATTAGCAAGTGATATTTAAATTCAAAACGCACTTTTGTACAGGTGCGTGCCAAGGATTTGAACCCAGCACTAGGCTACCACTGCTGCTATTCATTAAAAAGCTGTTATTTTGATATTACAAACAGACACTTTAATTCTAATTACACATATAGATTACAGGAATCTGTGGCAACTGTTTAAAAAAACTATAAAACATACCTGACTAAGTCTAAGGAGGTAAGTAACCTCATACCCATAACGTGGCAGCCATTTCTTTGCTTTCTGTGAGTCCAGAGCCCACTGGGCATGCAACACCCGGCATCCCCGAACTGCACCCAGCAAAGTTTTGACTGTTCTTAAACTTTTGTCATTCACTATTCCATTACACATGTCACTAGAATTATGATTCTGCCTGTTATCATTGGTGCCCACATTTCTCTGTTCATTAGCATTGTTAACTGAACTGCAAGTTATGTTAGCATCATTCTCACATTCCACATTAACCAGTGAACTCTGACCAGCCACCTCCACATTGTTGTTCTCTATTGTTAATCCAGTCTCAGAGCTGGTACATTTGTTATGATTTGAGAGTTCTTTTCTTTTATTACAATTATTCTTCTCTTGTATATTTTGGTTTGTGACCATTTCATTGTCATTCTGACCATTATCTTCAACAACTTCTACGTTAACTTCTGTGCTATCCTCTTTACAAAGACCAAGAAGGACATGTGTCGTTTGATAGTCCACATATTTTTGTATTTTGCCATTTAATACTTTAATCGCTAACACTACTGCTTGTTTTTGGGACTTTGGCATACCCGAAAGAACCTAAAATAGAAATGAGCCATATAAAAATTATTATTATTTATTTATTATTATATTATTTATTATCATAGTCAGAAAAAAAAACAACCTAAGCAGTGTTTACAGGTTCAAACATTTTTATTTTAACTGTACAGAAACCTATATACAAGGAGGAACAGTTCTATTACTTTACTTACAATTCTTGGTACATTTGCATGTCTTGAGCGCTGTGTATGAGTGTTCTTATTTCTTCTCTTATGTGTTTGTAGTGATGCCAGCTGTTTTGCTATTTTTTGGGCTTGCCTCAAGTTCTTGTTCTTTTCCTGTGTGAGATTGTATTTCTTTGACTTCTTCTGTCGTTCTGGTACTCTGTCAACACGAGGCGGGACTTTTCGTGGGTGTGCCTCTTTAGGATTTGTTGTAGCCACAGGACGAGTTATCTGTTTGGTGACACGAGGAGCAGAAGAATTTTGTTTATCTGGAAGAGTAATAGAAAGAATTGTTGAGATCATTCAGGAAACACATATATTCATCTGTGTATCAATAAAATTAAAGAAAGACAAAATATGTATTATATGTACCCGAGTCATCTTTTTCCATGTCAGCCCTAGTGGTGAACAGCTTTCTTCTAGACTTGGGTTCAATTGGGAAAGGAGACAGCGAAGCCGGCAGCGCCCGGCGCGGCGCTGTGTTGATTCTACTTGCTACATCTGGGAACAAATGGTAATTATAAATATAACATTCATGTGGCCATATCAATAGCGAAGATATTGCAATTCAGATATTGTAAGTCCCATAAGAAATAATACCTCTACTCTACGGTAAAAACAAAAGTATCATGAATTATGACCGTTTTCTCATAACATTTACACAACATTAGATATTTTACTATGTTATAATTAAATTTGATTATAGAGCTAACAAAACTTTGCTATTAACTTAGCCTTAATATTGTCCAAATCTTGGTGTTCAAAGTCTTTGTTATCAGAGTAAACGGTAATTCATACCTCACAATGTTACATGAGTTACTAATGTTAATAGTTTTGTATATCTATGTAAATAAATATATGATTACCGATAGATTCATGTGTAGTTTCTCTTCTACTGGTTTTGCTTGTTGTGTTTCCATCAGAGTCACTGGAGATCCTTAATCTTGGTTGTCTACCATCACTACCCTTTTCTTGATCACACAGCAACCTTGACGGATCCCAGTTCTCTTTTTCGGCTGTTTCCTTTAAAATTACATTAGTTCAAGTGCATACAGACGATAATAATAGACAAAATAATGAAGAGGTAGATTTGACTAAAGATATTTTGTATATTTGAAATAATATTCTTTAAGATGTGTGAAGTTTGTCAATGTGCACATAAACCAAGAAAAGAATTGATGAAGAAAATGAAACCAAATGGAATGTTGGACACAATCGAAGCATAAAAGTCAAATATTTGAAAGAGGTTTAAAAGGGCATTTTGAATAAAATTTGCCAGCAAATATCATGTAACTATTACTGCCTTTAAATTTATTGAATTCATCCAATGCTTTAAATTTGTGGGTAAAACTTTAATAGCATAAATAAATATTATTAACATTAAACTACAATACATTTGCTGTAGACCTTAATTATTTACGATTCAATTATTTATTACGACTAACAAATTTGGGATCATATAATGAGTTTTCAGTTTGTCGAAGCAAACAGTGGATGTGACATGATGGCGCTGATCAAAGGAGTCCTATTTCCAGTAGTAGATTGAGACAGTCTAATGATAATAACATTTATGGATGTCTCATATTTTTACAGTTACAGTGTCAAGACAAATGAACTTAATTTCCTACTAGATAATATTAGTATTATTTCACTAAAAAGTCTCACCAGTATAAGCAAAATTGGCAAATGGAAATATTTAGACATATTCATTTATGTCATTAAGAGTGAAATTATTAATTACCAATAACACACGCAAGGTGGCTGGCGATGGCAGGTCCGAATCCCTAGTGACAGAACGGAATGACTGCTCAGAAACTCTGGTTAAAGACGCAGTACAGGCCTTCACCCACAGTGGTGACACCACATGGCAAGCAAGGGCTAATGCCTGAGCTCTAGTGTTTCTGGAACCACCTGAAAAGTGTAATATGAAAATTTTATATACATATGCTGAAGTCTTCACCAGACTTTTTTTATTATATAATAGATGAGTGTTTGGCCGAATCCTACCTAATGAAGACACATACATTCAGTGTAGGAAATCACACTGGAAAGTGTAACATGTATTGATGGTTAAACATGTATGCATGTATTTATGCCTTGTTGATGTGTCAGTTACACAAATTTTCATTTTTAGCCCTAAACTGTCTGAGAGCAAATTTTTAACGAGTGTGGTGTACATAATTTGGTTCATAAAATGTTATGAAAACTGGAATTTAAGTTAACCATAAATGTACCTAGTTGTTTGTTTGTATGTTGTTCTATTACTGTGAATAAAGTTTATTATTATTATTACTTGTATTACAGCTACATTCTATGTGGGGATGCTACAAATAAATGGTTAAGTCTGTACAAGAATAGTAAAACAGATGTACAAAGTGAATGTTAAAGGAAGCAGGTACCTAGGGAAACCGAGACTCACTTTGCTCGAGCAAACGGACCAGGTACTGTCTGATGGGGAGGTAGAGGTCTCCAACATCGGTGAGAATGTACATAGAGTAGTAGCAGTAATAGCCTGATGGATTTCGGCAATGATGTCTGTTTCATCCCCATAAGATACATATAGATAAAGTTTATTAATAAAGAGTAATAAATGCAGAAGAAGCATGTCAGGTCTATACATACAGATATTTAGCAATCTCTGGCCTCTGCCTACTTGTTAAGACACCTTGCGTGATAATAAAATAATAATACAATGCACTGTATTCCTGGTAGGCCAAAGACAACTGTCAACTGGCAGTATGTATTACCTTGTGTCCAAATAAGATGTGTGACGATAGGGCTCCATGCTGTCACAACAGTGGCGCCAAGAGCTTCCAGCTCTACCTTCAGTGTTTGCGCTTTGCTTTCTGAGCCAACATCCACTAATGCGACCACTCCCCATAAGACATCGCGCGGCAATTGATGAGGTTGTTTGAACTGAAAATGGTTTAAGTCATCAGAGTAGCAATCGAGTGCCAGTAGCAAGTGGCCACTACAGGCCTGAGATTGGCAACCAGTCTCCACCAGGAATGTTAGATTTAGTGCTCACTTAGAATGACCTGTGTATACGACTATTATACATTGGTGATGGTAAGGGGACTGGAGGAATAGTACTGCTAATAACAAGATCTAACTAGTATATCTCGGCAAGACAATAGCAAATATAAAATTACATTAAGATTTCACTCTAAACAGTACAAACAAAAAATTGAAACAAAAAGCATAGATTTCATTGAAATTATTTGGCTTACGTTGTGACAATTACCTCCTTTGTTGCACGTTCATTAAACCTAAGAACGATATTTTTATTCATTTTGATGACAACAAATTATTTTTATGTTTTTGTTGACTACTGCGCATGCTGTGACATGTTTGGTGTTCATTATTATAAGATTTTTATAGAGATTTTATATATATAGAGCGGGGAAGACATACGGCTGCCTGTAAGCGGCAATGTCCGACGGTTAGAAAGAGCGAAAAAATCGCGATACCTTATCTCTATCTATCTCATTAATGACGCGTGCGCAGCAAAACAACCATAGAGGAATTATAAATAGAGTAGGGAAGACATATGGCTGCCTGCAAGCGGTACAAAGAGTTATTATATCTTATGCGACGTACAGCATTTGATAGTAATCTTCTTAAAATTGCATATCTATCAATATATGAGCATCAAAGTGATCACTACAAATTCTTGAAGCTTTTTTATAGAAAAATGTTCAACAGCATTCATCCATTTTACCTTTAAATCGACATCCAAACGAAACATAAAGGAAAAAGAAATAAGTAGAATGAGAAACCTCTTTTAATAATTAATTTTTTTTAAAACACATTATGTGCTATCAACATATCTTATAATGTGTGCATAACAGATATAAAAACTGTAAATTTCTTACGTCTTTTGAAAGCTTTGGCTATTGTCGAAAGTGATAGGGTTTTTTTACACACGATGCACATCATTATCTTTTATTGGCTCAAATTAATATACTTAAAATTAAACAATACATAATTTTCTATAATTTTCACTCAAATTTGAGCTTATGAGCTGAAATTTTATTTTAGATTTCAGCATTTCACTAAAAATGACTATTGCTCACTATGCGCGCGCTAATAAAAAGTGGGTAGATAAGTAGCCCCTTTTGCTTTTTCTTTTTTTTCGATGGACACATTTTAGGCTGGCACCCTTACGATTATAGTATAATATCTACATGAAGATTTTTTAATGTCACTATGGCAACGTGATCGATTTTCTCATTCTAATTTCTAACCGTTGGACGTTGCCGCTTACAGATAACCGCATGTCTTCCCTACTCTATATAATTATAATATCTTTATGCATGCATCAATTATATTGTGCTAATAATAAACAGGGAAAACGGACCGAAATACTGTATCAAAATAATAGATTATATACACGAGGTATAGAGAGAAAACTATGGGAAATGTCAAAATCGGTGTTTGGAACCATTAAAAGAGGTATTAAGGATTTCGAAAGCAAAAAACGATATAAATATATTTACATGATGATAAACCAATTGGTATTTTTCAAAAGAAGCGGTGCATTAAACATCGAACTTGTATGATAATTCCACAAAACGATTTTATTTAATTCAGCAAAAAAAACTTAAATTTCGATTTCGAAAAAAAAAATCATTTTCCATAGTCATAAATTAACGATGACGACATAAAAATGGAATGACGGATAAACTAATTGATAGAATCAAACGTTTTATCTGTATTATAACATTAATTTTAAATCTAAGTAAAATGAATGATCTATGTCAATGTTTTAATAACCGGCAATTTCATAGTTAAGAACTAAAATTACATTGACAGGTACACATGTGATTTTATAATCTTTTAATGTAGTGTCATATTACACAGAAACTTTAAAAAAGCAGTCTTCGTTCTCTCATTCTTGTTTCAAATTTAATTTACTCGTTTCGAATCTGTTGGTAATAATGTTCGAAATAATATTCGATAATCGCCATCGTAGGCCCTCGTTTTAAATGAAGCTTCACTAAAGTGCCGGCAACTGTCAGCCTTATGGAGCGATTACTGATAAAGTTGTCAGTAGTCTCAGTTACACTGCCGTTTAAATCGAGCGTAGTGCAGTAGCGCGTAATATGAAAAATAAAAATATTTGGTTTTCAAGAAAGTGTCTAGAAATATAATGTTTCCGTTTAAGAAACGCAAGGTAATAAATGTAAAAAGTAACAAAAAGTTGTACAGTTACGTGCACTGGATTATTTAAACTTTTTCCTCATGGGTTTTCCCCGTTTTCTGGAATCTGGGTTGTAGGGTTGGTCGGGTCGGGTAGGTTGTGGTTCCTTTCATTCGGTGTATCCTTATGATGATGCAATACGCTGATGCGATATATCGTGACTCATGTATGTGCATACATGCACACTAGTAAGTAGTAGTAGTTGTGTAACTTAACCTAACCTAACATGATCAATCAAACAAACCTAAGCTAATGAATGTCAACCTAACATTTCTATGTATTCTATGCCCTATTATCCTTGCCCTTTGTATCTATCAAACGCAGTGTAGGACGAACTCCGGCCCGGTGGTATGACGATCTGCACAAAACTGCGACAAGGCGAGGGCAGGGCGCGATGCCACTCATTGGGGGAGGCCTTGTGTCAAGCAGTGGACTGAAATGGGCTGGTGATGTTGATGATGATGTTTTCCTCGTTGTAGGATTGTTGATCTGTATTAGGGGGGTGGATACCGACCGGTAATGCTGTTGGACTAATATAAAACTAGTCTTGTGAGAACATGAGATATCTCACAAGACTTTTTTAATTATTAATCATTTGCATATTCCATATTTAAAAATCCGCCACCTATCATTTACGGTAAGGGTAATTATATCCGCCAATGCATGAGTGCTTAGTAAAGTTTTAATATATTTCTGTTTAATAGGTTTTTAATTATTTTTATATACGCTTAGTGAATAATGGGTTTAAATTAAAAGACTTTATTTATTTATTCGTAGTCTTTCGTTCTTGCAGTAAGAATTTTTTGCAAACTACTTAATAAATTTTTTGTTACGACAACACTATGGCAGTAACAGGGACTTTCATGTTGATTGCTTGGTGACGAGGCGTTTATGTTCCCTTGTTACAATTTTAAATAAATATTTATTTACGAAATGTAAACTAAAACTAAACAACAATTAAATAATGTATATAAATATGTTACGACAGCTGTTATTATAATATTTTCAGGCCACGTATCATCACACAATTGACGACTTTATTGTACATTTATCACCGTTCACGCATGTCGGTTTCGTAAACTAAAAAATGTGATGATAGTAGCGGATCCGGCAGACGTCCTGCCCGGAAAAGCAGTTAACAGTAAATACATATATCCATTTAAATTAAAAATTAAGCTTTTTCATTTTGTGATTCCATAATTACTTTTCACGAATCCACGTTTGCGTAAAAAAAATATAGAAAAACTGCTCAAAATTATGTAATGTATGAAATTTGTTAACACGCCGACTGCAGCGCCACCTACCGGGTACATTTGTGAATTCAAGCCTTATAGGGACCCACTCGAAAGTACGATACACAAAAATGTCATCAAAATGGTTCTGTGTGATACAAATAGCAGTGCCACACAAATACAATACTGATACAAATAGGTATAACACGTGTAAATAAGCGTAAATATATGAACACGTAAAATTAATCATGGTTAGAAATCGAAATACAGCGCCATCTGCTTTGTTATCTAAATTAAGGAGGTGTGCTACTGACAGATTACCTAAAGTCGTCATCGTCCTCCCTCCGGCCCGGTGGGAGGACCATCTGCGAAAGGCTGCAGGCAGATGCTGGATGCGACAAGCCGAGGATAGGGCGCGATGGCGCTCATTGGGGGAGACCTATGTCCAGCAGTGGACAGAGATAGGCTGATGACGACGACGACGACGTCATCTGTTGGAAACTAATAAAATTAATCAATATTGTAATGTTTTGTTATTTAATAATTACCTTACATCGCCATCTATTAAAATCTTACGGAACTGACAGTTAATTAACTTTTTGTCAGATAAAAAAATATTGCGACTATGAACTATCCTATCTTTAAAATTGGGTCTAACTGCACACAGAGGGCAAAATTTGATTAAAATCGGTTCAGATAGTTTAGGAGTCCATCGCGAACAATCAATGTGACACGTATATAATTTATATATATAAAGACAAAGTCGAGTATTCTTCTTAAACAGTCACGAATACTCCAATACTCGTTACCTGTAGTTTTGCTGTTTTAATTAATTTTTCTTGCGCCGTCCAAAGATTGACTGGGGGTGCTGGTAGAGTGCTTGTTAGCAATAAGACCGTCTTGAGTGCTTTCTTCAATTTTGTATTGTCTCTATTTCTCTCATTTTTTGTTGGTGTTCAATAAATAATTATTGTATTGCATTCTATTCTATTTCTTTACAGCATGAAGAACAGAACAAGTCAGGTGAACTTTTTGGGGGTGTGGTGGCGTTAGTGAATGTCTGTTGCAAATATAGGGAACTGACACTCAAAGCTGCTCTGGAGGAATTGGGTGCTACAGTCTCTCCATTGAGGAGAGCCACTGTCACCCATGTAGTTTGGTCACAAGGTAATAAAAAATGTGTACAACAACTTATAACACCTAACTGAAGGATTATTTTGATATATCTCGCTTATGATGACATCTACTATGGATTACCAATCTATGAAAACAGTGATGAATGAAGAAGAAGCCTGATCAGATATAACAAGAGTATGTGAAGAGATATACGGCACTTGGTGGTTCTCATGCCTTTCATGTCCCTTATGGGGTAATCAGAGAGCATTACACAGGGCAAGATGGTATAATAATAACGATAGTAATAGAAAATATAAAGGGTGTTTTTATATCTTCACACCTGTATTCCCCAAAGGTGTTGACAGTGGTGTGTAGTACTACACTCTCATGATCCATCTATTAAATTCTATGTTTCACTGTGGAATAGGGAGTGAGTCTATTGCCATATACTGGGCACAAATCCATTTTCTGGGCTACTACTAGAAGCAATAAGTTAGGAAGATCAGTATCTGACTCAGGAATAATTGAACCTAGGACCTTTTGATCAGCAGTCACACTTGCAACCCCTCGACCAACAAAGCAGTCAATATAATAGGTGCTGCATATCCAAAGTCAAATCAACAATGAGTTGGATAGTGTTTAAATAAGTAATTTTTCAGGGGGCTGTCGTGATCCGGAAACTCAAAGTCAATTGCTACCATGTGGTATGATGTCCCCTCTATACGTCGATGTCTACGCTACAGTAAAATTAACGCTGATGGAACCTTCCACCAGCAGGAAACCTAACCTTCCATCAGCTGCCAAATTGCTTAAATATCTGGTTAGTATTTCTACGATAAAAATGAACTTGGACAATATTGTCCAAATATATATATATATAGCGGCCCGGTACGTGCTTCGCTACGTATAAAAGTAAAAATTAAATTTGCTTTAATCGAAGCACGCCCAAAATGAAATGACTGCATGAATGACATAACAACATGCTTTTACTGTCAACACTCAACATTGAAAAAAGTTTAAATTTGACAGTACAATCTCCATCTGAAAAAAGGTCCAATTTGACAGTAAATCCCCATTTACAAATACAAAAAATGTGATAAATGAATAACCGTTCTACCGATTTTGTGCAAAGTTCATATAAACCATCTGCTAAATAGTCCGAACAAAGCCTAAACATTTGGTTTGGATAGGTGAGCCCGTTCTTGAGTTATAAAATTACAACGAAAAGTGGCATTGATTTTTAAACATGTAGATTACTCAGTATGAGAAATAGATAACATTCTCTTCAAACAATATAAAAACGAAAGGCTTACCTCAAGGAATATACAGTTTTTATATTAATATATCACGCAAATTAATAAATAAAATGCATACTACATAAATGTATAAAACGTACATTTTATTAGTATTACTTCTTCGAATTATCGATATACGGATGTGTCAATCTGTCTACTGACAGATGACACGTATACCATATGTTCTGTATCTACATAGTTCGCGGCCGACCAAGGAGACGGCGGTGGACGTATTTGTGGCTGCCACAGGAGCGGTGTGAGGCTGGCATGTGGTCTCGATGTGGAAATTGATGGTATTGACGTTGATAGAATATACATAGTATCTACATAGATAGAAAACTCTTCGTTAAATACATACCATATAAAAAATAAATAAGGAAAGAAAAAAGATGAAAGAGGGAAAGATATATAGAAAACTGTTTACTTTCTTCGTAAATATAAACATGTCGAAATTCATAATATCTGCATTTCTATTGATTATGTTTAAAATATATACTATTGTATTTATTGTATTATTCCTGGATGAAACACTATTTAAATTTATGTGCTATGATTATAAAAATCATAAGATTTGGATCAGTAACACTATACGTAGTTTGGGACCTTAATGGGAACTTAACAACCAGTCATTTAATCAGTCAGTGTTCCATTTTACGTATTACATAAGCGACAGTCCTACAAATAATCGCATGTTTAATGACAACTGAATGTGCTTAGAACGTCTGACGTCCCGGACATTGACACACCTTTCACTCCCTTATCCGGGAATTTGCCGCGCTTTTATTTATCTATTTTCCTGTAACTATAATGATACCTCTTGATTCTCGCTCACAATGCGTAACACACGGAACTAAAACACTTAAATTTATATAATATCCGTACCTCCGCACAAAGACGAACTATCATTAAAGAAACGACGAATGTTAAACAAATATATACTCTGCGTGTTTGAGAAAAGGTTTATTATTAATTAGTTTACAAGAAAACACATCAAGAGTATAGAGTATATAAAAAAGTATATCGGCTAATGTTCATGTCATGTAAAAGTTATGGTGTATAAGATTTGTAGATTACAGTAGTAACAATGAGGTATTTAACTCGTGGTATGAAGTTGTCACGGGGACAAATAGAAAAATATGTGAATGAATACAAAACATATCATTGTTAAGAGTGCCTCATTGGTCGAATGATTGCGAAGTGCGACTGCTGATAGAGAGGTCCTTGGTTCGTACTCTAGGTCGAGTACCATTAGATATTTTAACTTAGATTTTCAATTACTAATTTCTAATAGTTCTCGGAGTTAATTTCTGATAATAGTTCTCGGAGTCTGGGTTTGTATACGGTTCATAGCAATAGGCTCACCATCTATTCCATGGTGAGACCAAATGTAACTGATAAATAGTGGGAGTGCACTTCACTTCTCCGCCTATCTCGAAGATTTTATGGGTGATGTTGCATTACGTTCACTACAAATTTTAGACTAAAAACAAGTGACACAACCTAAGTATGCCTAGTCAAAAATCAGCATGGTACCAAAAGCCAAACGAAGCTATTAATTGGTTTATATTGTACCGGAAAATAATCTAAGCATGCCCAAATCTTATCTGAGAAACAAAACGCTCTAAGGCTTGTGCAGAATCTGTTTCCTGATCTTGAGCATGATGAAGGAGCCGCTTCCTGATCTATCTATTCGCTCTCTTAGCGGAAATATTTGCGGGATTCGCAAAACATGACGCTATATAATATATGGTTTATAATAGTTTATATGATAGCGTTGTGCTGATTATCTGTTAAGTTTGTATTTAATTTGTATTTTGGAATTTAATTTAAGGCATATATACACAATAATAACATAGAGAATAAGACGGGTTAAGAACATTTTCGGTCACGTTTAGAAGCATTATGCAGTCCTCTTAGGGGTACTAGTCTCCTCGCCATACATATTTTCCTTTAGCATTAGCACAATTGACATATAATGTTAAAATGTCCTTTGTTGTAAAGTGATGCGTGCAAGGATTTTAATCCAGGAGCGCTAGAGTAGAAGGCTGAATTCTAAACCTCTAAGCTTCTAATTTTATAAGCAGATAACCATGTAATATTAAGAAACAAAAACTATTAAGAGTCTTGGACAGAATAAAAGCCCACGCGAACGAAATCAGAACCAAGTGACGTCATAAAGTTAATGGAATCTTATAATCTTTTGCTATTAAGTCGTGTAATATCAGAGCTCTAGAGCGGTCTCTATGTAGAGCATGTTATCTAACGAGTTGACCGCATTTATGGACCTTAGGCTTTAGGCCATTGCCACTAGTTTTTGGGATTGTCTTACTCGCTTAAGACTTGCAGCTTAACTTTTACCAAAAATACTGGTCTAACTTAGCCAGTACTACATGCTTCTCTTAATTATTTTTCAATAAGGGCAAGACGAAATAGTTTTTATACAACAACAATATCACTTGATATTAAAAACTGAGTTATACTTCAATGAAGGTGTAAAATTCCCACAAGGCACTCGTTACATTTATTTCTACCATGAAACAGTTCGAAATTTCGTGGATTGGTAACTATATATACAAATAACAGTAACAAATCACGGCCGAAAAGATAGCACCGATATTGAGAATTTGAACGTGTCATATGTCATAGTGACATTGACATATGGGAACCATCTGTCAAATTTGTAGGCGATACAATAGACGTTACGCTTTGATAGTGTGAACGTTAGAAAAAATTTGTAAATATGCCTCAAAGGGCGTATAAGTTGTTGGTCCTTTCAATGTAGTACTATCAAATCTCAAATAAAAGTTCATTGCACTTGCATAATAACAAAGAAAGCTTCCATTTTTAAATTTCGAAACTCATTGACATACAATGACAATCGGAAATCCATCAGTCTGGAAAACAACATAATTGCACTTGTTGTGTTCAAAACGCGCGAAGCTAAGAAAGTAGTCTAGTAATATTATATACTTAAAGTAACGAGTGTAATGTTGAAAAAACGAACAGTAGGCTTAAATTTCAGTAACAATGAAATTATTGCAAAAAGTGCGATGGGCAAGGCGGTTACTGTTGTAATGTTTATGTTTGATTTATAATTTAACGTTTTGACACTTCTGTGGGTATATCATACATAGAGTAAAAAAACTCAATACTTTTAATTCTATCCCGATCACTTTCAGCACCGGACAATTATAGCAATCTGTTGACTAGGTATTTCAGACATTATCATCTACTTCTTTATCCTTTACTGCTGAACAGGGTCACCACTGAGATGGATTAAGGCCATAGACTGCTGTGCGGGTCAAATGCGGCTTGACAGCCTTCACACGCCTTACTTTGCGGACAACTCAAGGTTTAATTTTCCTCACAATGTTTATTATCATCGTTACGTTAAGTGATATTTTGTCTTAAAACGCACATTTCTTGCAGAGGGGCGCATCAAGATTAAAACGCGGAACTTCTGGAGCGTGAGGCTAAATTCTAAACCACTACATTATCACTGCACTCAATCCTAACAAAGAGTCCTACTGTTCAATATTGAGGGATTTAGTAAAATTTGTTCATGATATTGTTTTTAATTTCAATATAAGCTAACGAGCAGGCGGCAGTGACAAGTAGCCGCTGCCGTCAATACAAATCCGTGACCGAACTTGAACAGGATTGTGGAAATAGGACTGTCAGTGTCAGATCATAAAGTTGTTAATGAGATAATTAGTAAATGTCAAATTGTATTCTTTGATTAATTGAGCGTGTATCGGTGTTTTGATGGTAACAGAATGTTATTGATGCTAGAGGCGACGCGATGCTAAAACAGAATTTTGTATCAGCTGGGTTCGGGGAAGGTGAAACGTAAGGGGGCGGGGGGCCACGCTGATTGTATGTATACAAATGTAACTGCGAGCGGAACAAAAGGAACCACACGGCGAACGTCTTGTGAGAGTGTGAACATAATTGATATCCGCAATTAAATGGGACAGAGTAATATAATGCAACGAATCACTGTGTCTTCTCTAGTTCGTAGTAAGTTTGTGACTACTGTCAGTTTTTAAAAATTAAGTAATAAATTGCGTTAAGTTTGTGCTATGTAGCCCAATTGATACATACATACAATAACATGGAATAATGACACCTCATCACACAAATATTTGTTTAGGTAGGAGCAAAACTCACTACTTCTTACTATGTATTTAGGGTCAGTAGCCACTGTATCAGCAGGAAAATCAATTATTCTTAGGACCTACTATTGTTAGGACATACCATTTTTTTCAATCTTTCTTGTATACAAACATCTACACAGTACAATTATCCAGAAACTCATTAAATACCCATCTGTCTATATATTTACTCGTATATTGTCACATTATCCTTGTGTTCATCCAAAGGTTCAGGAAGTAATCAGGAAGGTTGGGTTAAAACGAACGGACAAGGGCTTGGTCCAACAAAACACCATAAGCGAAGTCATCATGAGTCTGGATTATACAATAATTTTATGTAAGTTCATTATTTCATGTACATAAGTATATTATATAGATTGGTTCTTAAAGTAATTGCTGATAAGATGGAAGATAGTCGGAAGCGGAAGACTACCTTTTTTGTTCTCGTGTTCTATTGCGTTTTGCAATATCTGTAATGAGAGTTTATGTAATAATGTTCTAGTTACGTTAGGTTAGGGCCATCTGGCTGGTTTTTTTACGTCTCACAGCTGGGCATAGGTTTCCTTCGTATTTGTGGAAGGCCAGAAACGTACTCTGTCATGCTCGTCTATTGTGAATAGGCAAACATAATGGTCGTTGATTGACAAATTTATTGGACGTTTTGGCCAAACTCATCAATTTAGACCAAAAAGGTTAAATTTTGATGGATGCGGGAGTCAGAAGCCTTCTATATCTACACGCATTTATAAGAAGAGTTATATATGAGGAAGGACAGATTGTCCCTACAGATCGAATATGCTTTATTAATAGTTTATGTAACATTATAATGAGAACGGAAAAGAGCTGCGAGTGTCCGTTAAAATGTCTTTACGAAGAGGTAGTAGGAAATACGTGAGTTACACGTGCGACTTTGTGTTCAACTTTCCACAAACAACTGACGTGTTTCTTTAATCATGCAGCATTCTATATTTTTTCGATATAGACCTATACGTTATAGCTCTTTCAGGTGGGATTTGAAAACAGCCATACAATAAGCGGGTTATTTCGCATTTCTTCTAAGCTTTAGTAGCATGGAGAATTAGTAGCAAGCGCTTGAAAGACCGTTGAATCACGCGAACGTTCACTGGAGTACCCCAGTAATAGGTCTTGAACAATCAAACAATTGAAGACAACAATTAACATTTTTACTACAACAATGAACATGTTAACACGACTTGATTCCACTGTACATTTACATTGTACATGATACACTGTACAATTAAACGGACGGTAGGATACGATCCTTATCTGGTATTCAAATTGCCTATCCATACCGCTAAGGAGTGGAACATCCTGCCAGTGTCTTCGTTTCCGGACATATGTAACCTAAGATTTTTCAAAACAGTTGTGAAAAGGGATTTCCTGGGAATATCTACTCCATTTTAGGACGCATCAGCGCTTTGATCAGGTGAAATCGTGGGCAAACGTTAACCCATCATATCAGCCTATCATAAAAAATCAGGTATTAGTAGACAATTGACAGTTTTAAAAACGTATAAAATGTTTTCACTTAATAATGTTTCAATTAAGTGTACACAAAAATTATACATAAATGCGTGCGTGAGAAAATTTTGAAGTACATTCAGCGAAGAGGCCGTACTTTTCATTTGTTTTTTAATCTATGATATAACGACCGAACAACATGATCTTCACAAACAAGACCTATGTATCAGTTACTGTGTCTATTTATTTTGGTCACTTTATAAAAACCAGAACACATGGATCTATCATAAAGTACATACTTCAGTGAGTGGCATTTCAAGTTATAATGGTGTTTAAGTGAAAAATGTACCAACGCGGTTGAATATGCCAACCTGTCACTTCAGTATAAAAATGGCGCGCAAAGTTTTTATGACATCACAAGTAAGTTTGCATTGCATCGGAATACACGAAAATGAACGCGGCCCGAACATATGTGAGTGTTCATTTGCATATTGTAATTGTTTTTATCTGTGCAATACAGACTGTATACGGCCTGTAAAAAATAATATTAAAAGTTTTTTAAAGTGCGTTTTTAACGGCCGTTATTGTTATATGCCAGTAACTATTTTTGAATGAATTTAAAATTGATTGAAAAAATATTTAAGTGTGCGATTTAATCGCTCGGAAAATGTTGAATACTGATTAAACATTTAATTAGGTATTGTAGTGAAGAATAATTTAAAAATTATTTTACGATAATAATAATATTCCGTATGTATTTAGGTATATCGAGTAATAATTGTTGACTAAATAGGCAAAAATTTGTTATAAAGTGCAATACCAGATGACAAAAAAATTATTGTTGTATACGCTAATTGCTGTTTACATTTTTTTTGTCCAGCGAAAATTATTAAGAAGCAAATAATTTAGTAAATATTAAAAATATTTTCTTTGTCTACATAGATAGAAGATTTACAATTAATGCTTTTAATTAAGAAAAAAACTGCTTGCCGTGATACAGAATGTTTTAGGTTTAATGTCCTTTGTGCAGACCAGTGTCCAATATTGGGATTTAAAAGAAAATTAAATTTTTTTGTCCTCTCAATACTTTTTAAAAGCCAATCACTCACATAATAATTAAACTGAATTAATTAAAAAATATTAGTAGAGCCATGTATAGAAGGTATAAAACTCATTTGAGTTCACTAAAACGAAGTTGTATAAATGAATTTGGACAAAGCACTATTTTCCAAAGACGTGAAAGTTATTATAATTCAATCGCAAAGGGGTGAGAAGGGGTCGAAGCGCGTAGTAGAAAACTGCTGACACGTTTAATTCTGCCATAAATAAGGGCGACTTAACGACAATACATCAAGACTATCCACGCCGTGAAGCCAACTGGAAAAGGCTTAGTCGATACAAATGTGAAAACATACGTGAAGATAATGTGTCTGTTTAGCGTCACATAACTCAACATTCGCGTTTACTCCTTTATATTTACATACTGGGATCGTGACAGGAACTATATAGACTTGTTTAGTAGAAGTTTCCATTGTGCATTCAGTTCACCTTTACTTAAATCGGGTTTATAGATTGGTAAAAATAAAAAGTTAAATAAATAAGCGTTTGAAACGATAAGGGATAAAACGTTTTCATTATCGTGTCGCAGAATTCGTGGTTTAGGTAAGTGGATGAAGTTTCTAAAACTTTTAAAAGAGTTTTATAAGGCACATCATGATTTACGGTGACTAAGGTTATTTAATTTTATAGATATTTTATGTAAACCTTTAGAACCTTTAGAACCTTTAGAACCTTTTATGTAGCGAATGAAGAACTAAATTCTTTCTTTATGAACCTATAATTTGTCACTACACAAGGAGATAACTTTAATAATCTGTATTCTCGATAACATATTAAATATTTGTTAAAGTACTTTTCATATAAAGATGGTTCTGAGATGCAAAACACTATAGGGTTATTGTTTTAATATAAAAAAAAAAAAATAATAATCGACCTATTTATCATTCCACTGTTGGAATATGGGTCTCCACTCATATTGAGAGGGCTACGGCCGTAGTCCGCCACGCTGGCCAAGTGCGGGTTGGCGGACTTCACACACCTTAGATTTTTTTTTTTATAAATTCTAAATTGTGTAGATTTCCTCACGATGTTTTCCTTCACCGTTAGCAAGTGATATTTAAATTTAAAACGCACTTTCGTAAAGATTTGCGCGCCATGGATTTGAACCCACCACCCCCGGAGTGAGAGGCTGAATTCTTAACCACTAGGCTATCACTGCTTTTTACTAGGCTATCACTGCCTAGTATAAAAAAAAAATATCAAAATAACAGCGTCAAAAGATTTAAAGCGTTTAAAGATTTGAAAAAACAGAGTAGACTGCTTCAGCTAAATTTGTTTAATAACTACCAAAATAAAAAAACGCTGCGTTTTATGATGCGATGTAAGTTCTTGTTTTCTATATATACAGTGTGAATGTGTAACAGTGCGAGTTAGTGCAACAAGCGGCACTGTTATTGTGATTTATGTCACCCTGTATATATGGGTTGCCGATTGCGTATATTTCAGTGATGCTTTGTATTGAGATTGATATTTCTAGTCGGCAACATTAAGACTTTTCGGTTCCACAGTTGGATGTAAGGTGTTAAAGAAGGATATGAGGTATTGTCTGTGGGTAAGCTAATTGCGGCTTGGCAGTATCGATGTGGGTTAAAGAACATTATGGATCTGTATTAGTCTTCGGTCGAGAAGTCTTAGTTTCTTCGCGATGTTTTCTTTCACTGTTGAGAATTCACCATGTAATTTAATGTTATGTAATTTTTATAATTTGTTATTATATTGCCAGTTCCGTTAGGGAGTAGGCAGACTGTTATAGACTTGACGTACTGCTTTTACTTTAATCGTTATCACTGCTCGCTGATTTCTAAGACTTCTCACTCCGCCATCAGCTAGTGTTTAAAATGTTTCGTTAAGAGAAGTGTGTATTGATCTCCCTCGAATCTGCATCCAACAAGACTTGTATTGTATATCGGTTTCGTCATTCTTTATCTTCTATTCTTGCTACATGTACAAATCATCGAAACGAATATTACTGAAAAATATATTTTTATACATTATTGTATTTATATTGCAGTTTCTGACAACCCTGCTGCTGGGCACGTCACTGGCGGACCAGCAATGGATGCCGTACAATATGAATTTGCAGAACTTTAATTTTCAACCAGATCAGCAGGTAATACACGTGTAATACAAACACATATAAAATGTACGTAATGTTCCAAGAGTCCATAGGCGATAGTCGATTATTATCAGGGCTGTTGGATTTAGTGGCGTTAACCGCACTAACAGGTTGATTAAAGCCCGATTGTTGAGCCAGTTATGGCCCGGTCTGGCCGTGCGTGTTTTAAATATTATTATTACACGAACGGCAGAATACTTAAAACATTGTGCCTAATCCTTAAAAATCTTGCAATATTTACAACATGTTCCAAATACATATTTAATCAATCGAAATGGCGAAGCAGATTAAAAAATAATAATAAAAATAATAGTAAGTATATAGATAATAAAAATCTGTTTATATTCTTTATTCTTCAATTGTGACTTGTCAAAGAGAACAAACGAAACAAGACCGAAGCGTGCTTTCAAAGAAATAAACCTATAGAAACGTAATATTGTTATATCGGATATTAAAAGCGTTAAGAGAAAAGGACGTGGATATCAATGTTACGATAAAAGAAAGAATCTAACAACAGCACAAGCTACGTAGTTATATAAGAAAGAGATAAAAGAAACAAAATAACTTTGTTCAGATGTTAATAACCTTCCCGTATTGCAGTCACTTTCTATTACATTCGGTTATTCAGGTAACGTCTAGATAATGACATAACGTGGGTAAATAAAACATGTCTTTACGTATTCTAGCGGTTGCGTTAGATCGAATCAAAAGCTTAATCAAAATCCACATACAGACAAAAACACGTCACTGCTTGTGTTAGATCAAATTGAAGGCTTTTTTTAAATCCATCAAAAGAACTGTACTGTTAATTGCGGAAGGGTTCGGTAATGGAGGTAAGTGGGTTGAAATGATGATGATGATTGCTTTTATTGGATAGTCTGTATAAGGGTGTCCAAAATCTTTCCTCGATCCCCGCACTGGCTAATTTCCACATAGTGTTTGTACTAGTCAGGTATTCGTTTTCCTGTCGAAGTCTAAAGTATTTCCGTCTAGTTTTCTTTGGTAATAAAGCGAGGCAAATAGGTAGCCAGTAGTAACTGCACCTGGACATCCACTGATCTCGAAACCGACTGCAGGAATACCACAATTAGTATCAGTTAATGCCGTTAGTATGAGTTGTTAATAAGATTATTCGTCAATATTAACTCTAAACATAATTAATGTACAGTCAATTTTTTCAAAAAGTCTTAAAAAGGCTGTTCATTCATAAGTTAAATTGACATTGACACTTTATATACTAAACTTTGTTGTAATCTGTACGTAATACTAGTTATTGTAAAAGAAAAACAATTGTCACTGAACAGCATCTCAAATTCAGATCTGTCTAGACTTTGATTATGTTATAAGACAATAGCGCAGCTCTCAATTATTATATTATTTGAACTCTACATTAGTCTTTCTAGCATTGTAACATGTAAAATAATATCAAAATATTGTTTCAGTGCAAGTAATTTAAATAGAACTGTTGTATTTGAAATTTCCGCGCGGAGTACGACGATAGTTAAAAAGGTTTTTTGAACTGAGATAATTTAATTTTGTAAAAGGTACTTTCATTTAACCTCAATGGTTTTTTTGTATAAAACATATTATTTGTAAGGTACAATTACTGTCATACGTATTTTTTGATTTAACGCAACGTAGCTAAATAGATTGGATTCCAAAAAACATTTAGCGAAAAAAAGATTGTCCCCTCCATTGTCTACGTCATGAACCCTAAGTAATTGGCTGAACGAAACGTTGACACGGCTCGCACAATTAGGTTATCTAAAAAAGTTTCTAAACTAAAACACGATAACTTTTTTGAGGGTAACGTACTGGAAGTAGTTCGTGTTGGAATTTTGCTGTTGTAACATATTTTTAAACTTTTTTCGAAGTCCAATTTTCTTCTGGATTAGTTTTATCCTTGTATAGCATGTTACTTTTGCAGTTAACAATTTATTTTTGATGAATGTATTACTTACTTATTTAATTTAGTTATTGTCTCGATATATTAGATTTTTAAACAAACGATTGAAAAAAAAATATTTCCAGAACAATGCATTAGTTTTGTAGACAAGTAATTTAACTATGTCATCGACCTTAACGATTTTTGCGACGATAATTTATACTTAAGGTCGGAATAAATGGCGCTTAAAGTTTAAATTTACCTATTGACTACTGTCATGAATAAATTTGTTCGTTTTTTTATTATTGTTATCACAGTTGCCATACATGCTCGTTTAGTAGAGGTATTGTTGATCTGGTCTTCTTCAAAGTCGTCTCAGATTATTGCATAAACCAAATTATGTGTCATTCATTCAAACAATGAACGAAACTATCACAAATCATAATATACCAGCAAAAAACAATGAAACAATAAAAAAGTTACAATTGTTTCGAACGGGCGTCTAGCAGATAGATAATATTATACAATCGTTAAATAACAGTTATGCAACCGAAATGACGTTCGATAAATAGAAAAAGAGCGCCAAAGTGCCCGTCACGCGGAACGGTAGCCATTTTGTTTTTATTTTATTTTTTCCCTGGTTGACGCGCTGCAGATAATAAATTGGAGCGGAGTGAATAATGTAAAAGTTAACTTTCACGGTTAGGTTTTATTTTATAATAATACTCTATTTTTGCGGCCCACATGTTGTAAAATTGTGTTACATAAGTTGTCAACATAGGTTTACTTAGAATTATTGTTCTATATATAAACATATAAATATAAGCAGAAAGCTAAGTCTATACGAGTATATGGACAGATTAATGGTAGGTACATGAACAGTTTAAAAAGATATTAAGCAAACAGTGACTGAACCGCGAACGTTACTTCCGTGTTAAAATAATATGAGTTATTTTAACATCACGCCAAAGAAGTTATATAAAAATATCGATGCGCTAAATATTTGCCCAAATTCTTCCATAGACAATAAATACTTATATGTTTGTTCTTACAGTTTCAACCTAGTGAATATTCAGGCGGCTTCGATGTCTATAGTGGAGGCCATAGTGAGGGCGCTGCCGATGGAGGCGGATATCACGGCTTCGGAGGCTATGACTTGGGCGGTCACGACTTGAAAGCCCACTCGTATCCAGTCCACCAGCACATCGAAGAAGAGAACCCAGAACCCATCAAGCACTACAAAGAAGTGGTCGTCCCATTGCCCAAAAACGTAGAATTCAAAGTCCACCAGCCAGTTTTAATACCAGTTCCTCATCCAGTACCGATACAGATACCGGTTGGTAAGGCAGTGGTAATACCTATCATTAAAGAAGTATCGATACCAGTGGAGAAATCAGTACCATATCCAGTAGAAAAAACCGTTCACGTGCCTAAGATAAAGGAAGTACCTTTTGAAGTGATCAAACACGTGATCGTACCCGTAGAGAAGCCTGTGCCTTTCAAAGTACCGGTGTACGAAACCATCATCCACACTAAAAAGGGCTCGCATAAGATTTAAATGTTACAAAGTCTGATATTGTTGTATATTATATGTTGTTGTTGCTATTATTGTTGTTGCCTGTTGTATATTGCGTTGAATGGTGTGTTGTTAATGTTATTGTAGTTATAAGTTATTGTTAATAAACATGTTGTTTTTATTTGAAGATATATTTATTTATGTATTTAGTTACACAGATGTCGGTCATTTTGGCTGAAGTGATCGATGAGGCAATAATAGTCGCAAAGTTGATATTATTAATATTACCGATATATGGGACTTGAACATTTTACCTAATTCGTAGACGATTTTGTGACTGATCACAGTTTTGTTGATTGTCCTATTCGATTCTAATGATTGTTGATGTATGGCAATTGTGTCATTTACATAGTGTTCATATCCGGTTACTAGTGCAATCGCAGGGAGTAACAAAATCAAAAAACCATTAAGCTACAACATACAAGATATTTTTGTAAAAAGCTTTTATTCCAATATGTACATACACTATTCTTCAAAAAATATATACAAAAACCTATAAAAACCAAGCGTACTGACCATTACATCAAAGTGAATTAAAATAGCCTTAAGGTATAAAGTTCACAAGTATGACGTCATCACCGTTGTTGCTTACCGACGTGCTATAGTCGGTTTACGGGAATTAAAATTTATCGATTATCATAAATCATACCAAAATTATTTAACCGTACATTTATTTCATAATATCAACAAACATGATTTCTATTTACGAATTTACATAATAAAGTGCATATTATATTAATCCATCGACTTTTAACGAATTCTGACCTCTTATGGAGTTATATGACTATACAGCTCCATAAAAAAATCATGTCTACACTAGAAAGTCTCATTCGTGACAAAAAATAACAATTTATCAGAACAGCTAAACAATTTGAATATTGTAAAAATGACTTCAAAATTCAAGTATGCTACCACTCAAATGAAGAATGAAATCCTTCAGAATTATAAGAGAAACGTATATGTATTAAGTATGGAAATAATTTAATTCAAATATAACTTGCTAACGGTGAAGGAAAATACCGTGAGAAAACCTGCACACTTATTTATAAAAAAAAAAATTCTAATGTGTCTAAAGTCTGCCAACCCGCAAGTGGCCAGCGTGGCAGACTATGGCCTTAACCCTTTTAATACGAGAGGAGACACATATTCCATCAGTAAAATAATAAGTGGTCGGTTAAAAAATAATGGGATTTATAATGTTTTAAATCTTCTCTTTCCAAGAGCTGGGTCCAGTTATGGATCGATCAAAGAGATGACGGTGACAGCCATGATTGAATGAACTATTCAAGTTTCTTCGCTGAGCTTTCCTTACTTTTTAAGTTTGTAAGTATTGCGTGTTGTATGTTATTTGCGTTTTCATTTTCCTGTATTCTTTTAGATCTGAAAAATAAACAATGAAAAAAATGTATAAAAATTGACCTTCATCTAAAATGTCAATGTGAGGCATGATATCTGTGAGACTAGCAGAACTGTATAGCGGGGGCTTGTAGGTTAAAAACTTTGTTTCTAGAGAGAAGAATAGGCTGAGTCCACATTTCTGACACACACTTCTTCACATCAAAAGACCAAGGCCCTACTGTTAGTAAGGTTAATAAAACTGCTTCAATGTCAGACACAGCTGTAGTTCTCACCTAATATTAAAAATACTGAAAGTAATTTTGACATAAGCCAAAATATAGATATAGATCTATCTATCCTCTGGCAGAGGAGTGTAGTACACTCCCACGATTCACTAGTTACGTGTTACGACTTATGGAATAGTTGTTGAGCCTATTGCTATATACCGGGCACAGATCCAGACTCCGAGTCACAGTTATAAATTCTAAATTAGAAAAATCCAAGAGTATCCGAACCGGGATTAGAGCCCAGGACTTCTCGATCAGTCGCGCTTATAACCACTCAACCAACGAGGCAGTGAGAAAAAGTTAGTTTCAATCCCTAAAATAGTTCAATTATAAGAAACTCCCTTTAAATATAAAGCAAACTCGATGTGTGCATTGCACCTAAGTACAAATTGAAATACCACCTTGTAAACATGCTAAAAATTAAGTTATTCATCGGTTTCTCCAAGAATATCCATGTGTAAAGGCTCATAAGAGTTGCAACAACTGTCAAACCGCATGAGACGATTACCTGAAACATGCAAAGAATTATAATAAATAGTTTTCATATAAAAAAGGCAGAGACGCAGACCGAAAATGAAGTGATGACGTGGATGATTTAGATATCAGCCTTCCATTCCCGGAGTTTTGAGATCAAAACCTGGAGCGTGCTCTTTAAAATTCAATATCACTTGTCGTAACGTCTACCTAAAGCCTACCAACTCGCACTTGGTCAGCGTTGAACTTTCTTAATAAAATTTGTTAAGGCCACTATGGTCTTCAGTGGAATGTAAAAGGGCTTATGATGTTGATTATGAGTTAAAAATGTATTAATTCTGATTTATTTATGTACGTATCTCAGTGTGATTAGATAGCACCTGTTAACATTAGCCGCTGAAGCAGATGTGTTTTGGAGTGGAGACCGCGACTTGGCAAACGTAGCGTGGGACGCTCTCCAGCTAGGTGGAGTGACGATTTACGCAAAGTGGCTGGCAGTGGTTGGATGCGAAGAGCAGAAGATTGAGCTCAGTGGCATGCCAT